>SJOL01005988.1:296454-320246 GCA_004794785.1 Opisthorchis felineus
CGTCCAGGCTCCCCAGTCGGCACCACGAGGAGGTGGTTCAGCAAGCCGACCAAGTACTCGACTTAATGTGGTCTTTCAGCCCTGTTGAACAGTGTTCAGCGTCTCTTGTCCATTTCGTTGGAATGCCCTTTATTCTTACGGCAACTTTGCCGGTAGTTCCAAGGGAATTTTAGAAACAACCCGAAATAAGATGGTTTTTTATTTGGGGTAAGTTATTGATGGATTTGCGGTGATTTGCAAGCAGGTAGACAGGTTTCCTTTCGCACAGGTAAGCATCGTTTAACTACTGACTTTGGCGATGCACAGGTACTACCTTTGCACAATGGATTTCCCCTGAAGTAATGAAAGTTGGCTTAAACGTACTGCGCTGTACCACCTCAAGGCTTACCAAACACCTCGCTGAACTCATACAGACTGATCACCTACGAAAACTAGCCTACTGTGTTCAGTAACATAATCACTTAATTCTTCTTCCCAAAGTAGAAATGGAATATACTGAATACTAATGTAAGAGTTTGGATAATTGCCACTGAGCATTGTGGACAGACACAACATTCCATTTTCTCTCGTTCCACCCTGAAGGGTTGTGGCTGAGAACCTCATGTCCGGTAGACCCGTTGAACCAGAGGCTTTCGACGAAGTCACTATCTACTTCAGTGATATTGTTGGATTCACGACTATCTCGGCTATGTCCACGCCTCTTCAAGTGGTTAACTTGTTGAATGATCTATACACGATGTTCGATTCAACGATTGACTACTACGATGTGTATAAGGTGAGAGTAGTTCCAACATCTAGGTTTATATTTTCAACTATACTACTTAGTGCTTCCATTTTATGTTCATGATAGGCTCTTAGCTTACACACTTCCGCATAAATGGCCGGGTAGAGTTTCTCTCAGACATATGTGATGATATTTCTCTGCCTTTTTGACGTGGTCATCATGGGTAGTGGCAGCTGATACAGCATAGCATCCAACACAACATGCGGGGCGCAGTTTTTTAGGGAATGCGTGTTAATGCTGTGCTGGTCTCCGTCACACTGAAGCACTGAAAAACTAAAGGGTCTTCAGCGTGCACCGAGTGAACATCACTGGATAGAAACGGCTGCAGTGAACAAGAGAAGACTGTGCTTTGTTCTTCCCCCTCAAAGTGGACTGTCCATGTTTGGTTTTATGGCCTTAAGCCGGATTATATTTATTAATCCCGCAGGAGCTTTTTAGTTATGCGATTTATGACAAGGGTCATTTTTCTCAAGGACAACCAGTCTCAGAAGTGAAAACAACTCTGATCGAACAATGAAGTACATTTGTAAAGTGAGAAAGGGACTACCTCCAAGAAAAAGTCATTCTTCGTTGGTACTTTCATGTGTTCCTTCCAGTACTAGTACCTACTTCTGAAACACTCTCAAAATCTATCGCCAAAAAATCGTTAAATTCAGCGCAGTAAAAACCACATTCAACGTAGGCATGCTTTGCCCGAGTTCCATGGCCCGTTCTGTTCTGATCACATGAGTCAAAGGGATCTTTATGAAATCGTCCGGCAAAATGAACTATATTACAACGACAAAACCAACACACTTTTGAGGCGTTATTTCTTTTCGGATGGAGTTTCAAAGTTTTTGGAACACAGGTCTTCGACTGCCCTGCATTTGACACTTACTGCTGTACGAAAAAAATCAGTAGAAAACAGCTGAAGGATGACATTTTACGTTCAGTTGTTTTAGCCTTCTATTAGCCCAGTACATTCGGATGACTTTTGCTTCCAGTGTCAAATTCGAAAATGCTTCGAATTCATGATAGATGTTTCCAGTCATGCGCACCCTCTCTCTGAAATATGTCCAGATATCGGTAGCTTGATTAAGTTTGGTAGTTGGTGATCACGAGGCTGTTGAGTTGTTTGACGAGCTTGGCACATGGCTTGCAAACATTCACTTACTAGTCGACTGGACATCGTCACTGTGTGGTTGGGTGGGCTGCCTCCAAAAACAGATTTCATCTAAAACATCATTTGTTCATCCATATATGGCAGTAAGGTTTATGAATTACCAGGTGTTTCTCCTTAATTCTACTTGCTCACGTGAATGTGTTTTGTAATTACTGTCTGTTTTTGTTATTTCTGTTGAAAAAAAATTAAGGTGGAAACAATTGGAGACGCGTACATGGTTGTGTCGGGACTCCCTACTCGTAATGGCAGATTGCATGCTGGAGAAATAGCCACCATGGCATTGGATCTGCTCAGTCAGTGTGGGACGTTTGTAATTCGCCACATGCCAAATATGCCACTGCGACTGCGGATCGGACTGCATTCCGGTGGGTCTAGTTCAGTCGGATATGTCAACAAAATAATTAATCGATTAGCCGTCAAAAAATCAAATTATATCTAGTAGGAACGGCTGAGAAAATTGGAAAAAATATTGATGGTATAAGAAAAACAGATCAGTTGAATATAGTAGTTCAAAAAAAATTTCTCAACCTCTACATCATAAAGGGTTTCACACGGTTTCCATTGATAGTCATTCGTTTGACTTGGACGGATGCACACAACGATTCTCTGGTTGTGATTCTAAGCTGGAATTTTTTATGAGAATTTCTCTCTAGAGCAAACATTTGTCACGTTTTAGTCAAGTGTTTTGCTCTGACAGTCTCAAATTTGCATGGAGCAACTGTAGCTTTGAAACCAACAATGATATTACAGGAGGTACTACAATGTCCTAGAAAAGTGATTCATTGTTGTCAACATAGATTGATGATAATGATACATATTAATGATATGCGAAACGGTACTGGGACTATGATCACCGTTCGCTTATTAGAAGAATCCTAATCTAGGCAACAGCATCGTGGAACAGGATTCTAAGCTAGAATGGTTGTTTTACAGCCACTTTAAAAATGAACACATCGGAGAAACCGTACGTTGCCACAAATTTTTCATCCTGTGACCACATTAGTTATCTGATTCTCTCGTCATTATAGGTCCGTGCGTCGCCGGTGTTGTAGGTTTAACGATGCCTCGCTATTGCCTGTTTGGAGACACCGTTAACACAGCGTCCAGAATGGAATCCACCGGAGCAGGTAAGTCTGGTGCAGACGTGAAATTTGTTTACACAGGGAACAGTTTCATGAGAAGTCGTGTGCTCTGAACTAAAATCCTCACCGAGTTGCGGAAAATTTCCTCGATCAACTTCCTTTCCTTACGTTTGCTAAACTACGAGCATCATTGTGGGATGCAATAAACCCCAATCTTGGACGCCAGTTTTAATCTCAGTGTACAAATAAAGTAGTACCTTTGCTTTACCTAATAGTGCCGTAGAAAGCCGCCTTGCCTATTCTGTGACCGAAAGGTTCTTTGTACTTTAGAGCTCCTGTTCCGTTGCTTAATTTCTGTATGTTTGCCGAACTGTCTAGATTGCTCTCTATACCCCGTATGGCGAAATCGCCACTACTAATTTCTCAAAACTTGCGTTCCCTGAATAATTTTTCGGATGGGCCAAACCAACCTACCCCTTTTTACTGTCAATTTGCACAATATGGTCAATGGTCCGTAAATTCCACTGTTACCTGAATCGTCAAGCAACCGATCCTTCTACGTCCGCCTAACGAGTCCATATTAGGCCGAAAGCGTAATGAATTATATCTTAAAGGATTTACCACATTGTGATACAACCTAGACATTTTCATTATTAGGATTTATCAGTGAGGATGTCAGTTCAAACAATGTTCCCTATTACCGGGATATTTTTCGGCAGTGAACTTACCACTCTGGATGGGTGTACGAATCGGAAATTCCATTTGCATATAACGTATTTACAGAGAGACATCTCCTGTAAAGAACCAGAGCGTGAATAGAGCCTGAGTGCTATCACGAGAATGTAATGGATGTATTTCGGCGTCTACATTAGCATGTAGTATGCTGCTGCCGATCTAATGGATTTATGATTCAGTCTAATCAACGTCGTGGTAAGTAGAAGCCACTCATCATCTGCACCCATAGTATGACGCACTTGTCTCAGTGATTACTTGCGAATGTATGCCTCATTTACTAAAATGAAACAGTCTTGTAGCTAAATTAAAAATTTCTCACGATCAATTAAGCGGGGTGACATTAGTGCTCCGTTGGAGAAACAGATAACGTATGCACAGTGATTTAACCACAAAATCATAAACAGGCTATCTGACAAGTTTTCTCTGGTTGTTGGGGTAAAACTGGTGAATGGTGACGCAAGTAAATATGCAACATGGTGAAAATTCCAAGCAGCAGTAGGAAGTAGTTCTCACGTGAGTGACTGGATTCAGTCCAGTAAACCACCGGCCAAGAATTCTCTGAATTGTGCTCATCAGCAGCTTTGTTTTTATCGTTAAGCAAAATAAAGAATTTTACCCTTGACGAGTTAGACACCATGAAGCCTTACTGGCACAATATTCAGTGTCCTAAACAATAAGAAAACGGTACACTTTGCCGCTACATTTAGGGTAGTTTCAGTCAGTTAGGTGGGCCAGTTCATCTGTTGACCCCTGAGTTTCCTGAACAGACCTTAAGAAAATCACTCTGTTAGCATTAGTTTCCAAACGCAGAAGAGATGTGATAGTGCATCCAAGACAAGTCGCTCTTCACACAACTTCACTTACCAAGATCTTATAAGATCTTATAAGAATCAAATTCCCGTCTTCAGCCCTATCAAAAAATTTGATGAAAATTTCTAAGATATACTAGTGATTAAAGATAATTGGAGGCATTTCTACTCTAAAACCTGCATACCAACTACCCATATAACAAAATAACTCGGTCCAATTCATTTATCGTTCGCCTTTAACGCTACGTCAATTTGTGTCTCTTATTCCCATCATCATCCGTCACTAGACTAGGGGACGTATACTCTTTTTTATGAGTTTTGACTACTGTGTGAAGTGCACATAGATTGCGTTTTGAACGTCGCTTCCTCGTGGAATTTTACGGCATTAATTAGGGATATTGCTGTTTGGCGACACTTAAGCACAATAACAGATGAGACCAACCTCATCCCTCGTATACCTAACTTTACCCGGCCATTATCAAGTCCCAACAGAGTAGGAGTACTGTCGACACCACGGTATTCAATAAGGCCCCCAAAAGTTTTAGCATCTCGTTGGGAATTCGTTTAAGTCTGATCTTGTTTTCACACCTATCTAAGCTGTTGATGAATACTTCTGTTCTACTTGTTAGTAAATATACTTCGGTCCTCTAAAAATCGTCTAGCATTTCGAATTCACGTGAGTCCTACAACAAAGGAAATTCTGGACGACCTTGGTGGTTATCATTTGGAACTTCGAGGAAAGGTAACTTTGAAAGGCAAAGGTGAAGTCGATTCCTTTTGGTTGGTCGGAAAAGACGGCTTCAACAAGCCACTTCCCATCCCACCTGAGATTCACGAGTAAGTCTCAGTTCGCTATGTTGACGAAACGGTTTCCGTTTTGCCTATTGCCACAAAGCAGTGCAAGAGATTGTTCCGTAAACCTAGCTTTTATTGTAATTTGGTGGCATTTTAACCCATAATCAGTGCGAGTCTAAATGTTCATGTACCATGTTCTGGTTCTATGCATCCTAACTCCTTTGGAGCAGTGTAACAGTCCTTCCTAAAGGACACAATATTTCACCCTGTGGGTCAAATACCCTGACGTTGAAAACAGAGGCTGGGTCTAGCTTTTTATCCCTATTGGAAATCAGCAATCGTCAATCTAACGACCTGCCAAAACCTGATCGCATGACAAGCATGCGCGGTGTTTAGGGATGAGTGTAGCTAGCTTAGGCCTCTGTGTAGGTCATTTACATTGCTAATCGACCGTTTGTAGATAAAGAGCGACGTTCAAATATGCGCCGAAAATATTTGAGTTCGAATACTCCTTGTGAATATGCAGTGTTGATGACTCACCATGATAGTGACATGGTAAAACAGTTCAGTATGGTTTATCTAGATGGCTGATATTGCGAAATTCGAACAGAAGTTGGCTAATGAATTTGATGCGTCCGGAATTTCACAAAAGGGTTTTGTTCGGATATGCATACACCTTTTAGCTTGCAACCTGAACCAAATGGGAGTAAACTAGTGATCCGTAGCAAGGTGGCCAAAACACGGGCAACCTTTTTCCGTCCTATCAGCACTGTATTAGACGGTTGCCATCGTCGGGGTTATAGAGCACCCATGCAGTCCCTGCTGTTGTCTGCTGCTGCTTACACCGAAGTGCGAACATTTGACTTCATATTTCATATACTTTGCTATTCATCTGACGGAATTGTACAGTCCTATTAGACTACTTGAATAGCATGACGCATTTTATTACGGACTGCAGATTTCAGCCCGGACAACATTCGACCACAATTAACATGCGGTTTCTTATCTATGCTCTGTTATGAGAAAATCTCCTGAAAAAATTCCTCTATTTCCTCCTTCCTTTCAGGGGTGATAATCACGGGTGAGTCTTCTATAGGTACCTTCAGCTTTGTCGTACGATATGAAAAAAACTAGCACTCGTTTACGACCCATTTGTACAAAGTAATATTTTATTCTAACCTTGCTAAAGAAAGCATCCTTTGCTTCAGGTTCAAGGCTTAAAGAACTGCAAATGTCACCCATTAATTAGTGATTTCGAAGACATATTTAGAGTGCCGACACAGGGTTTTCATTTTAGTGGCTACCCGACAACAACGTCAAACTAGTTAGAAAGTTCGGGATCCATGATATTCTTCGATCAGTTTTCTAAATAGCCTGATCTCTCTGAGGGACAAAATGTTGCCTTTGGATAGAAGATTGCCATCATCCTCAAGATATCGATAGAAGAACGCATTTCAGTAGGTAATGAAATACTTGCAATTTTTAGCTGTTATCAATAATGATTTGTGTATTTATTACTGCTTCTAAGTTTCAATATTTTGTATGTGGTTCATGATGCATAGTGAAAATGAATCCCTCTTAACACCGTCTCATCATCCGATTTGTTTTACTCGCAGGTTGGCCTCATTGATAAATCCGGAAGAAATAAAAGTTCTCGCTGGAACAACACCAAGTAATGATGACACCATCACACCCAAGGGTTCATCAGCAACGAACATGTCAACTAACGAAGTCACTGAAAGGCGGTCGAGTGGGATATCGATGAATCTACCCGGAATGGACGTTTCACGATTGAATACAACACATAAATTCGCTGGCCACACAAACTAAAGCGCCCATCTCATGTAATCGATTAGAGTTTACTTTATTTCATCAAAAAGCCGGTAACAGTAACAACTGCAAACTACTGAAATAGCAAAGAGCTATTTCTCCATAGAGCACTGAGTCATTGATGCACCTTACCTTTGTTGTACACTTAATCCCTCACATTCCGCTGTCTTCACCAGACCTTAAAAGGTCTCCCGAAACATACAAATTTTGGGTCATTCCCCAGTGAATAAGCGGATGCATATTATTTGGTCGAAGCACCAGCTACAGTTGTATTGCCTCCAGTTTTAGACCCATGCCTTCCCCTAACGTTATCATGTCCGAATAAAAAGCACTAGCAAAAATAAATTTGAACAGTCAAAGGAGAAAAACAACCAAATGGGGATGGTAATATTGTCTCCGGAGGCAGGCCCCTCGGATTCCTATCATTTCGGGGGAATTCAATGGCCCAACAATCAGTCGATCCATCTTGAACAGACTGACCCCCAATTTAGAAATCTTCAGTCCAGGACCTTTAGTATATGAACTCTTCCTTACATCAAAGGATGATCGCTTCCTTGAGTCCTGGGTTCATCTTTTCGAAACGTAGATTCAACCTGCTAATCAGTAAATCGCACTAAGCTTATTCTTCCCGTCTGTATGGAAGATTGGATGAATAATGGACCCTTTTGGTCACTATGATAAGTGGATTTTTTGCACTTTCTTAGCAGTCGGACCATCTTTGTTCAATGCGCCTCCGATGAGTGAAATCGGCTATTATCTTCTGACTCATGTTAGTACCATCGTTGAAAGTGCGAGTATTGCTGGGACCTGAGAATCTTTAACGAAAATTAACGGCACAGAAGTAACTGCATTCTAACGTATTTTACGTTGAACAAAAATTGTGAGAAATTCTAGGTGCACACGAATAGAAAGAGACATGTGAAGTCACCAATGCATCACTTATTCTGCTTGTAACCAGCAGGTAATTGTAAAGATCATCGTTACAAAATATCAAGCTTCGCGACAAATAGGTTCTGTTTAGTTGGCGCAAAACTGAGTGTGTTATCCCCGAATTTTTCACTATAATGGCGCAGTTTTGCACTCTTGCATGGTTCGACAGTTACAAATGTAGCTACTGTGTTCATCTCACTCTCCCTTTTAACAGGATGTTGAAGATAAGTCTATGAAAAAACTGAGCGCGAAAGCCCTTTACTAGCTTTTCTGTGCGAATGTCGTCTTCCAGAGAGGAGGCAGTCAGGTGAAAATAAAGAGTAGCTGACTATCAATAAAAATGACAGCGAAATCTATGACGGGAGGATCAAAATGCCACAAGATGAACAGGTGCGCGGCATAAGGTGTGCCAGGTCAAACGATTTTTGGTTTGGAAGTGTAACGATGTTCTCTGCGTTGTCGGTCACCGTCAGTTGAATATCGGACGTCAAATACAATGTGACCGATGCTGGCAGTGTCACGGGTTCAAGGACAAGAATAGCATTGTCAAGTTGCAACGAGCAACTAAAACTGCACGCGTCGTCCTATCATTTTAATCTTTTCGAAAATGGCACCAAAATCTTCTTTAATATTGGCCGACTTCTACTTATGTGACTGATGCGATTCTTCGTCGCACAGAGGTGAAATTTGGGACTAATTACAAAATCTTTACCTGAAAGGAATAGTTCATGTACAGAGTTCATTATTTCGTACTACCCGAGATCCATGTGCTCAAATATCATGAATGGAGTTTTGATGATTTATTAGTTTAATAAAGTGGAAGTTTTTGAATTATTGAATTATATATATATATATATATATATATATATATATATAAACAGATCGCTTTTAAAATAATTTAAAAAACATTGCTGTTATTCTGTGTTGTTTGCTACTGTTCACCCACAAGATATTTTTGGGCAATAGTTGCCTAGCGAGAAGTGAACCGCCTAATCACGTTTTTTTTCGTACACTGTGGTTTATTAGCCATAAAACGCAGGTTTAATGCGATTAATTAACTGCGAAGCACCCAGAGTATGGTGGTTATTTTATGGTTAGCTTATGGTTAAAAGGTATCCAGTTTTGGTACCCGACGCTTTAATGGCCTCGGTTTCACCCACATTTTTCCCACGTGACAAAATCTGGATTCGCTATGGTTAGCCTTGGCAAATCGTGGTAAGCGGACCTTCTGAGTGGTCATGGTTATAATATACTCCCACCACAGGTGCCGTGCGAAAACAAAGCTTTCTTCAAGTGCGGTTATGTCAAGGATAGAGTCAGTTTGTTCACCGTCTAAACGGTCTTGTGGACACTAGCTATGGGTCCTCTAACAAATTCGCCCGCCAATGTAAGTCAAAATGATGCAACATAAGACCAATAACTGCTTTCCTTCAAAAATAGGTAGTAAGCCAGTACACGCTATCATTTTTCAGTTAAATCTGTGTGGGAAACATTTTGCCATGCCTTACGGAAGACACTCAAATCGGCCAATACAAAGTTGACGTCTTATCTAGGTCATCCTCATTCTGACAACCATTATTGAAGGCGGCATCAAGCACTTGGCTACGTAGATGGAATTTCGTTTCCACAACCTCGGTGTAAAACGAATCATCCTCATTAATCCTAGAGTAAAACCTAATTTGGTAAATTAATTATTCCACCGTAACATTGTCTGGTATATGTTCGCTACAAATCCACCAAACAGCAACAGCCAGCTAGCTTGCGAGGATGAGGCCTGAATTTATGACAACCTTTTGGCTATAATGAACCAGCGGGGTCTTCACAAGCGCCGCTGAAATCATCGTCCGAATTTTTTGTCTGTTTAAGGCAGTTTATGGTCACTCGTTGTACTACATCTCTTAGGCGCATGATACACTACAACCGCGAAAGATTTCGCTGTACCAGCTGACTGACACTTAAAATCACAAGCTCACTGGATCAATGTGAGATTACAATGGTGCGGTACGCGAGACTGCAATGTAGACGAAAACCATGTGAATATCCCCTCAGTTCGATTGTGAACACAGATGTTTGGTTTCCTCATCTGGCATCGGTTTTGGTAAAAAGACAACTTTCCGCCCACTGGCTCCAAACGACATTAAATGATATCAAGCCCCATAGGGCCGCATGTATGACGGCTTAACACCTCGTTGCTGTTGCCAGGTACACGGGATGGCAGAGTAGACCAAAAGTTAACGGTTCCATTCTCATTTCGAGGGAGGCACAATATTGCCTCCAACAACAGTTTGGAATGCAAGAAAGGTAGAACCACAGCCGTTTAATTCTTGTATTTAAACTTCAATCAAAACAACGTTTGTGTTTGAATGCTTCGCCCTGATCTGCCTGTCGCGCCACATTGCGGCCAATGCCATTGCAAAAACACATATGTGCAACGTGCGTTTGTTTTCAGACCCACTCGGCACCGACTTTGGCGATATCAACAGCCCGAAATGTTGAGCACACTATCCGGATAATCCCAGCCACTTTTCATCCAAAAGAACCAATCAGCCCAACTTGCAGCCAGTCACTCTTTGCGTTAGTCAACTGAAATCAAGGTTTCAGTGGGTTCGCTGTGTCCAACACTTTTCGGTCACCTGAAAACCCTTTAAACTGATTTAGAAGGCTCTTTTTAGATGTGTTTAATACTTAGCATGCTAAGCTGTGATTTATATTTCGTGCAGGAAATCCTGGCATTCAGTCATATGGTGCTATAAGTCCAGCTCAAGGTAATTCTGCATATAGTGAAAAACCTGTTATCTTCCCAAGGAAGATCTTTGGAAAAACTTTCGCTATACCATCAAAGTATATCAGTAGCACTCACTACTAGATACGCAGGGTCACCGTGCGCATACCTCCTTAGCGCAAGGCCCACTTTTCCTAGTTATCGTTTAGTACGGTTACGTATCGTGAAGTTCTATCGTTATTAAATTCCCATCTGTAAGACCGAGCTGGTCTAATTGTCCTCAAGTGCTTATCGGACTTACCCGTGTGCTGTGTATAACGAACGGCATGGAAGCTTCTATTTCAGTCCTGGTCTTCTTGCTCCACCCACTGTGCTACATCAGAGGATACTGTAGTTTGAGATAGACCTTTAATGGGATAAAGGAAGATTATTATAACTCTTTTTATAGAATCATCACAACATTCCACAAGGTCGCGCTAAACTATTAGTGGGGGCAAGAAGCGCCGAGCCACACTACATAATCCTCACTGTCTGACTTTCTGACCATTTTGGGCATGCCTTCGTTTGGTCCGTAGCCCGCACATGATACATCAGTTCAATGGACTCAATGTTCGGCTATTCAACGCAAGTGGCCCATAGACACATCCTACTTGAGGACGCTGTTCATTTGACTGCTGTTTTGATCACAGTTGTGCTGGCGTCTCATTCCGTCCCTAGGACAGTGAACATGCCCATCCGAGATCTGTTGCCCTCCATCATGGGGCCACATTCGGTTGTCTGAAGTTGATCCGCTTGATGTGGCCGAGTCTGTGATCTGATTCGTGCCACGAACTTGACGCGCTATTCAACTTTGCATCCCCTTTAGACAACAATCCCCATATCCTCGAATCAGCATTCGGCTTCTGTGTGACTGCTGCGGCGTCCCTTCTAACTGTCCCTCCCTCTTGACATTATGGATGGCGGTAGAGCTCTCCACCTAAACATGGAAGTGTGGATTGAGGGGTGTGGATAAAGGATACGTCGTTGTGGGCTGCTGGCAGGATTAGCCAAAGTGGACTGAAGTGAGGTGGTTGCCGGTGCCAGACGTCACGACATGAGCAGCCGTTGTGTCACGTCCTTTTGTTGGGCTGACGTTTGTGTGAGCTTCTCTAGTTGTCTCTGCAGCCTTCTTTGTGGCATTTTTTGTTGCATGTACTGAGCCCGTGGTTTCGATGGGGACAGATGGTAAAAAACAACAAGGTGTTGACAGTTTCCTTGGAGTCCGATTTGAATTGGACTGACTTTTGGAAGCTATTTTGTGTACCATGGCAAGCTGAGAGGGGTGGTGACTTACAGTGATTGCAGCATTAGCCTTGAGACTGATAAGATGCTGGCACTCGGTGGTAAGTTTATGAAGCGTCAACTCTGGATCCTGTTCAGTTCGATTCAGTAGCCGGATCCGAACAACTGCAACACGTGGCGATTGTAGACCAGCCATGAAGATGAGGCACTTGAATTGATCCTCAGTCATGTTGGTGGGCTTGAGATGCGCGCATTCTTTGTTGAACACACCGGCTTACATGGCGAAAGCTTCACTATCCCCTTTGGTTATCTTGTGACACTGACAACGAATGCTGAACAAGGAAATTTGCTCACCGAAAACTTAGGCCGGGATGTTGACGACAGACGCAGAGTCAATGTCACGAGAGATTTTGGGGAGTGTGAAATTGTAAAGCTATGCTGTTTTTCTGTCTTTGGTTTCCACAGCAACTGCCAAACGTTGCTGCCATGCTTCTTTAAACTGAGAAAAGTCGGTCTAAGACACGTCCTCATATTTCTTGAATCAAACTTCGAAAGTTAATCCAGGTTGAGCGTCAAAACTCAATTCAGTGGTTGAGCTGCCAGCAGTATCTGCGGCAGAAGACGATTCATCGACGTACCACTCATCAAAAATTCAATCAGCCTCATTTGGACTTCTTCAAATTGCTCCTTGTACTGTTGCAAGATAACCTGGAGTGGCCCTGCCAAAAGTGATATCGTGGGTTTGTTTTGTCGCCAGATGTTGCTTACTGCAAACGGTGGTGAAATTTCTATGTTGGCCCTTGGTTTCCTGCCCCACCTTCTATGGTACATCATAGAACACGTTAGTGTGAGATTGACCTTTACGAAGAAAAATGATAAATTTTACAACTGTATTCACAGGGTTATCACAGAATGTTCCACGAGGTTGCCATAGAATCTTCGTGAGGAGGCGAGAAGCGCCAGACTAAAATACCCAATCCTCATTGACTGGCATTCCGACTAATCAGGTTTCGCCTTTATTTAGACCGCGGCCCGCACGTGATGCATCCTTTCAATGACTGTCGCTTTCATTTGGGAACCGGAAACCATGACTGTCACTTCATAAGTAAAATGTGCTCGGTCGTGTCGGACGCCTGAAATTCAAACAAGCTATATTTTACATCGGTTGAAATTGTCCCATGAGAGAGATTTTGGTAGCTAGTCAGTAAATTACCAGTGCTTCACAGTCCGCCATTAACCGGTGAACTAGCGAAATTTACAATAAGCTCCTACTTTTGTCGGTCTGGTTTATGGACTTGGATTCGTTTAAGACGGTGAACGCTGAATTTTGCCCCTGCCCTTCAATACGTTATTTGCAGCGGAATCTGCAAACAAGCCTGACCGCGTCATGATGTGTACGGCAGCCTTCAACCAAGCTTGGATGATATTCTTCTTGAGTAAACTTTGCCACCAAAAGTTTCCTTCAGAACCGTTAACCGTCTACTTGCTGCATGTGGCTGAATGGTAGTGGGCCAGGAAAACGCTGAATAAGAGACTGCGTTTTTTGTTCGGCTTTTTTGCTTAAAAGTAATGAGGCACATCATGATTCAAAATCTTGGAAGACACTTTTTCCAAATACGTACCTACAGAGCAGCTGACGGGATGATGATAACAAATAATGGCCCGGCAGTCCCCGGGCCGACAGTAGCTGGAATCGCCAAGTCTGTTAAGGGCCATTTTCAAAGTTGGGCCTCACTGCGAAATAGTGAAGACGGCATTCATTTGTATCTATAACACAGCGACTGAAGATACAGCTGTAATCAGCCTGCGGTAATAACGCCGCACCCTTATTTCCAAAAAATTTGGCCAGCTGTCTGGTAACAGTCTACACTGCACACGTGTGCGCACCTGCGTTTGGCTAAGGCGTCACCGCAATGGGCTGTTAATGTAACTTTCCCTCTGGTTTAAGTAGCTCAATCGTCCTGTTCATCGGTAAAGGTGGCTCATCGGTGCAACTGGGACAGACAAAGAATACAACGCTGTGAAATCCACCGTACTTTCGATATGAAACAAGTGACCACCCAGGCTGGAATTGGAAAAATGCTGGGATATTTGACTAATGTTGTACCCAGGTACAAGGACAGACGAAGGATTTGCGTAGTAAACTTTAACAGTATACCGTTCTACGTACCTCATGTGTCAGACACGTGTAGAATTAATACTAATGACAATAGGTTTATTTTCAAACTTGTAAGGAGCACACCAATCGAGGCGGCGGGACGTGTGTGACTCGATCGAATGCTTTTGAGAAATCGAAAAATATGGCATCTGATATGAGTCCCTCGTCCTTGGCTTGGGTTAAGCTGTCCATAAATACGAGCATTTTCGTCACGCAAGAACGGTTTGGGAGAAATCCGCGTTGAACTGGAGATATCAAATTGTTGAAGGTAAGGTGGTCTAGGATGGCTCGCTTCAGAATGCGTTCCATCAGCTTTCATGGCAAGCTAGTGAGGCTTATAGGCCTATAGCTGCCAGGCAATAGTCGGTCACCAGTTTTGTAGATTGGTGTGACAATCGCTTCCTTCCAAGCAGAGGGAAAGTGGCCTTCGTCAAGCAACTGACGAAATACCAGGTAGAAATGATTTGCCAGTGTGTACAACGTTTCCTTCAGGATCTTTGGATGGACTTCGTCGGGCCCAAACGCGCAGAACGGGTTGATCTTGTGCAAGAGTTGACGAATGTCCTCCACCGTGAAGACCAAATCGGCTAGAGGCCGTTCGTAGTTACGTCTTGACAAGCTTAGGTGTGACGAGATCGCTGGGGCAGAATACAAGTCTGCATAGTGTTCCCTGTAGATTTCAGATATCACTATTGGGTCACTCGTGGGTTCCCCATTCGTGTCCTTCAAAGAGAACGCGGTAGGCGGTAGGCAATGCCTGATGTACCTAAAAAGGAAATAATTGTTTTTCCCGGCGAGGTCTAGTATGGTGGCTTGTCTTCGTTTGTTCCATTGGCAGATTTCTGACTTACAGGGTTCCGCGTTTTACGAAGCGCCAGCTCATCTTCTGTGTCTCCTGTAGTCAACTTTTTTAGAACTAGTTGAGACCTGTTTTCCAGAAGACACCGAACCCTTTTAAATGGATTGCGATCCTTCCGACTGCGTGTTGTTTTTTTGGGACGAACATCATGTCAGCCCCGTGAACTTTCTGGACAACGGTCCTGTATAACTTTTCCACTGAGACTGGTTCCAGTTTGAATTGATCAAGAAAGATGCGCATTCCTGAGAAGTATGCACGGCAGAATCTTCGGATTTACGTTTGGGGGTCGGGATTTCTGGCCCAGTAGCTGATGAACTCATAGGCCAGCACGCAGTGGTCACTATGTCCCAGTGGAGCGTTTGTTAACACCTTATCAACGAAGTGTCCCTCGTTGTTGACGACCAAACTCAGGAGGGAAGGTAGTTGGCCTGCGCGGTATCTGGTGGGCGCAACAACGTGTTGAGTCCAAGCGCTCTGTTGAACGAATTTGGTCAGTGCCGCTTAAAAAGGTCCACTTGATCCGACGCGATGGAGCTCCATCCAGGAGGCCTTTGGAGCGTTGAAGTCACCTACCAGCAAGAGATGAGTGAAGTGGTAGTTGGAGGAGAGTTGCTCAAGGGTTCGTATGAGGAATTGGTCATCTTCCGGAGGATACGGTAGGCAGCGGTAGACCACGCCAGGAAAGGAAGAATCAGTCCCGGATAGCAGGATCTACAGTGTATCGCACAAAGACGCATGAGTGGCAACGGAGAGGGTAAAGTATTGTGAGTAGAATCAGAATCGGGGATCAGGGCAGCCGTTTAAAGTTCGCTCAGAGTCTGTATGGCAAAGAAGGCTGCTCAAAGTATTCGGCAGGACTATTCGGACAAATAGTGGCATTCATTTCCATTTTTCATTTCATTTTTGTTGCGCGCACACTTGAATTTCCCTTTTTTCTAATTCCTCTCTCCCTTCTTCCTCGTATCCGTCTTTTTCTTCATTCCTCCATTGCTTCACATAATATCCGAGATTTGCATTCGCATGACGCTGGTAGACTTCGAACCACACGCCATGAAAATGGATATGTGCCGTTGTGTCACTGTTCATCGCCCAAGGTAAATTTGCGGTGTGCACGCTACATCTATCATTTTCATGCACCTTTTATCGCATTTGTTGTACGGGAGGCTATCGCTTAAATTTTGCTCGCCCTTCTCTCCTCGTGCTCTTTCGTTCCGTTCCCATAAACGTATCCGCTCACCCCGGCTTAATCCTTACCCCCGACGTGGGGCGATCGCAACAGTGAACCGGTCAACCATACCGGTCTTTTAGAATTTAGATTAGACTCGCACGACCCCCTAAGCATCCGCTCTCCTCAACAATAAGGTGTGAAGTCATCCGAAGAGCGCATCAGAAAAACCTGGACCCACTGATAGGGTTAAGGATTGGGAAATTTTTGCGGGAGTCCCCTTGCCCTCATCAAGTTTGGAAGGGTGTTCTTCAACACCTCGTTGAGTGTACTGTGCTAGCTGTCGTAGTTGGGATCACTACCACTCACTGACATAATATTCCAGCCCGTGCGGCGATCGGCTTCTCATTTGGCGATAGACCACCGGTTCGTCCGGCAGTGAAGAGAAGAATTGCGTTTAATCCTGCAAAGCTTCTAACGACTTCGAGGAGCTCTGCCAGGATTCCCTAAGTCTCTTTACAGGAAGTAGGGAGATCGCTCTAATGGCCAATTTGGATACCTACAACATCGGTTTGTTTTCTCCTGGTTGACATTTTTTTCACTGGTTCCAGACAGTCTAAATCCTTTAGGAACAGTGCCTATTTCGCTTGCACGCGATTATCGAAGTGACAGTGTACAAAGGCCTCGGGGTACATTAGGAACGCTACTAGTTTCGCCCAATCCGTTGCCCTCAGGAGTTCCCGGGTTTGAAGTGATACCGGGAATATTTGTTTAGGTCTCTTCTTTCCGCGAAGTCTTCCTGCATGGCTCTTAAGATACAGCTTGATTGTGGATCCCTGTCGAGTCACTTAAAATATAAGATCCCGAAGTTTTACGCACTTTGAGACATTGTGTTTTTCACAAGAGCTCACCGGTCTATTGTTTCCCTTGATCCTGTCATCACTAGCAGTTGTGAAGCTAGAGAACTGTTAACCTCAAAGCAGATCGTTTAACTATAATATGTACAGTAGAGCGCCCGTGACAGAGGTGTGATGGATCTGGCTACGTATTTTCACCCCAGTGAGGATGTCAGTCCAACAGACACCTGGAGGACTCTATCAAGAGAGCAATCATCTATACGACTAATGGTGATAGAATCTGTCTTAGAGGACACCAGTCGGACCATGTGAAAGTGCTCCTTGATGGAATCAAGAGACATACTGGCGTCCAGCTAGTACCTATTTAAGGATTTACCCCTCTGGAGACTAAGGGTCACCTCTTCCGTGGAACACATTAGAGTTGCGAGACAGGAGTGACCCCCCCTTCCCGAAAATCAGACTGACGAGGTGCCAGAAGAAACTTCAACCGAGTGTTTCTGTATGTAGGTACGGGAATCCCACCAACGACCCCGGGAGTGCACACATTGGTCTAATTAGTTTATAATTCTGAGTCGCCTTGCCCCCCTCACTGTTATGGATAGCTGGGACATTGGTGCGTTTCTAACATTATGGCATTTTTTTACTCCTCTACTTTGTGGCCGTGCAGAAAATAAAACTGCTCGCAAAAGCGGACGCACTATGAAGTTCTCATAGTGCACAGCACTTGCCCTACTTGACCCGCTGCACTTATGTCCGAATAGGGTTGCTTGCACACATGTTTGGCAGTCGTCGAATCCAGTAAACCATAGCTGCCTTCAGGAGAGACCAATGAACTATTTTGGACAGGGTGACAGGCGCTTAGACATCGTGCCGATGGGCTGCCAAAATTGTGCCTGCAATATAGGACGTTTTACACTGGGCTGTATAAGCCGTGCCGTCATCATGGTCAGTCGGATCTCCTGCGCATTTTCTGAGTCAGTTCTTTAAATGGTCGTACCTAAGTTAGCCGTTAGAATGAGTCCTTAGTGCCCTGTTAGGTTACGGTGACTATGAACGCGTCCCCATTCACTCTTCTACAATCCGGCTCTCACGCGCATCCGTGTAAGTAACCCACTGACCTTTGTGCGCGTCTTCTTTCCCTGTCACTGACCGATCAACTTCAAACTGGGACCTGAGTTAGAGTTCGCTTTCTCCCTCCGATGGAACCATTTTATTGGTTGCCGACGGTGGCCTAACAGCTGCAAAGACAAGCCCTACCACATCTATGCACTTATGATCCGTATGCGCAGGAGCGATCTGGTGCTGCCGCGCGTGTTGGGTGCGATGAGCATTCACAACACCTATTCCGATAAGTCGCAACCTCCTATGATTCAGAGGTTTTTTTGCTGCGCCACAGAATGTTGCTGCCCTCCTGCAGTTACAGGGGCCCATATATCCTTTGTCGCGAAAGCCTTTTTGCGTTCACTGGTTTTACTTTCATTAAATCACCATGTAGCTTAATAACGAGCCAGACCGCCGTCCGTTTTCAGAGCTACCCGGGGGCTACCCACGCATCCTCGCAAAAAAGTGCATGAGCTTCCGCGGTGGGTGGGGATAGAACATTGATGATAGTACCAAGGACTCATCCTTCTTGAAGAGACATCATGTTGAGGTTTCTGATGTGGAACTTTGAGTGACGCGTAGTTCCGACAATCCCAAATATCAAAAGGAAGAATTGGGTTCAAAATTCTACAGTACTATTCACACAAGGGTAAGCAGATTCTTACAACAAACCTCAATTGTTCACGCTCGTAGCGTCAACAAATGCACACGTTTCTCACTGACCGGCACAGTGCAGTGTCAACGTGCACACACCAAACAAGGGCGAGCGGAATGTTGGCTCAGTAGTGTGGTGTATGGTCGTCCATCCTGACGAGAGTCTCGTGATTCTCATTGGTGGTGTGATCACATGGAACTCATGAGAAAGGAAGTCAACGCAGGCTCAGCAAACGGGACACGGACGCGCATGGGTTAGTAGGTTAACTGCGCACATTTGCACACGGACACGCATGCCAATACACAGTTGTCGGACGGGACGACCTTTGCGGGAGGGAGAGTGGCGTTTACAGCTAATCAAAACAAGTAGAGATTGAAAAGTACATAGGTAGCGTAAACAAATGAATAGGGTGAATTCCTATGAGGTCAAGTTAAAATCAATACACCATGCCTTCTAGCCAATTACGATAGAAATCTTGAGGGTTCCCGCATATGCACCAGCCCACCCCTTATGAGGAACTCTTGGGGTTGCTCCCTATTCCCAACCACCAACGATGACTGGTGACTACTCACATATTTCTCGGCGCTGTCACTAGCAGCATAGTTACCCCCGTCTAGCAAAACGTTTACATCACTGTTTACGCACAATTTCCTGTCAGCACCGTGTTGTAGCAGGTGTGGGGATTTTTCGCTCTGCCGATGTGCATAGCAAAGACACCAATTTCCTGTGAGTTTGAATCGCTTGGCTGTCTTGGTTATAAGATCTGCTATTGGGAGAAACATAACTGAGAAACATTCAAAGCACATGTGCCATGGTTGGTTATCCGCAAACTCTGTTCAATTATGTCGGTAAGACGGAAGTCGTAGTACGGTCCAAGAACAAGGTCAGAGTGCATTCCCATTGTTGTAACACTTCCATTGATGAAGCTCGCCCTTCAAATGCTTCTTCCCTCGAAAATTTTTTAAGGTTGCGGTTCTTGTAATTATACGTGTTCCTGGTTGACACGCTTGGTTAGTCTCAGGAGATGCCACTGTTGGTTCGTAGTTCGCCGTTCATGACCTCAGACAGCAGTGCTCATACGCAACTTAATTACTTACTTTTCGGGCCAACATTCCTGTTGCAATGATGCTGTGTGATTTTTCCCGACGAATTGCTCTCGATACAGATGCTCTTCTACTTTATCTGATGCCCTGTGGGCTTTTCACTAATAAACTGTGTCCATCTGGGCTCTAACGGGGCAGCAACTTGCAAGTTTGCGGCAGTAAATGCACTCCTGAACCGAGAAATTTAAGTGAAGTTTGTACATGGGTATCAACACTCTTTTAGTTCTTGGTGTACAGTGGTATGCTTCGGATGGCACCCTTCACCATAATTTTTTCCCCACCTGCAACCAGCAGGGCCTTTTCCCACATGGGTAAGCCCCGTGTTTCTTGGCCCTTGGCTTGCCTCTTAGGAAAGCTCTCATCAAGAGATTAAAGCGACTGTTTTAATAGGCTGTCAGCCACTACCAAACTGAGATCACCAATGGTAAAACAACGAAGATAGCATTGGGGACTCATCTTAACCTGATGATATAATCTATTTCATGATAATTTTACCTCCAGTTTCCATCACAGTCATATCTCCGGATACGTAGATCAGTCGGCGTATTCAAAGGCTCTTCCTTTCTTCATTTGCAATTATGTCCAGTCTCCCGTTGAAAATGTCACCTCGACCGTTACACTCCGACTGTAGCGTGGGATGTCAGGAAGTCAGCGGTGTTCGATGCTCGCGAGGATGTAATGGCGGCACACGTCGGTTCTGAAATGTGTAGATATGGAAATTGGTATTATCGGATCCACACGGCACACAAAGCACACATTCGCACAGGTTGGGTGACACAGGGGAGAAGACCGGAGCGTGACAACAACACACGTGTATTATAAATCGAAACAGAAACCGGAAGTGTACAAAAGTCAAACAACATGGTATGGAAACAGTCAATGGGTTTGGTCGGGTGTACCTGTAATAGAGAGAAGAGATGCACATGTATTGGGTCATATGATAAACACGTGTAAGCAAGCACAGTCTAGTTCCAATTGCGTTACACTGACCTAAATTTAAATCGCGCGGTCAGGAAGACATAGGCATATGCGGACAAATGGCAACTACGGATTTCGAGTGAAAAGAGAATGCGTGACCGTCTTCTGATAATTTCCACTGTTGTTTTGGACCCTTCTCTTGAAATTGGCCCTTGTAGTTATTAGGTTTTCTTTCGTTCTGTTTTTCTGTACTCTTGTGTCTCAACGAACCACTTCAACACGCAGTTTAATAATTAAACAGTGAATGTTGGAAGTTTCTCCATTTTTGTATAACGAACGTCAGATGGAGGTGTCTCAAGTCTTTGACAAGCTGCTTAGGGACACGGGCGTCTAAAGCAGTGGATGGTTCTACACGAAATATGCACACCTGAATTCAGAGTGGCATCTTCCGTCATCGAGATAAAACTCCAACTTTTTAAGAGTCAAACGAATAGATCATGGAAAGGATATCAAACGCTTTAAGAATCAAAGTGCATCTGGTCCCTCTACTACTGATCTGGCATATCAGAGTCCACTGGCCTCTGGTGACCCAAAGGCGTGCATCAAGTGAAGGCATCTCAACCCGGAGATTTCGGTAAGTCAACAACAGAGAGGCGCCGCTGTTACCTCAAGATGCTCGACAGCCCCTTTGGTTCTAGACTCCTGAAAGTGTCACATTTGAACCTCATCCAACACACACCCGTTGATAAACTACCATCGCAGCTAATTAATGTGCACCTCAGGCCCAGCCCTGATAAGCACAATGTGTGAAAGCAATTGTCTGGAATTTCTCAAGCCTTTAAGATGGTCTGATCATCCAGGGAGGCGCTTGCGTTCAATAATGTGCTCCGCCGGGCTCTGTTGAATTTCTGGCGCGCATGGCGCACTAATGCGCACGGTGTGATGGCCGAGATGCATTTCAGATTTTGGAAGGCCCCCTATCATGGAACCTAATAAGACGTCAACCCAACCGCCCTTTGGAAAAGAGCGCTCATTTTAGCTAATTTAAAAAATTCCAGGGCTTCTTGCAGATCAGTCGAGAGCTGCGCCGGCTGAAAAATAGCAAACTTCAACTATGGGGTCATTTCCAACGAACTCAGCTCGTGGTGAGCAATGTCATGTATAGGTCACCTCGAAAACCGTGCATCACGCTCAAGCGCTGTGAGCCCCACCGGTTATGGCATCACATACTAGAGGGCTGTTTCATACCTTATTGAATCCCTTCACCACTGGCCCATCAGGCGATTTAGAGAACACCATTTTTCGTGCAAGCTGTTATCACTGTCCAAAAGTGCTCCGCTTGTGTGATTGGATTATGCTGCCACAAGTCTTTGATTCTACTAATCCAAAGCCACTACAACCGACGGACACCTGATCCAGGGGTGAGAAATTCGCCCACGTGCTAGGTATTTCGACTGTTTTGACTACAAATGAGCTCCATTTGCGCACCTATAAAACCTCTGTCTGGGTTTAGTAACGTTACAGCTTCAAATTTTCTGTTTATTAATTTAGAAAAGCCACCCTCAGTGACTAAGGATCCGCGGTGGGCAAGCCAGAGTGTAATAGAAAAATATAATATGGGTAGCTGTCGCCCTGCTGATCTTGTTTTGGCCACTGTCATGGTGATGAAAAAGGGTATGCGTCTTGCTAGCCCGTTATAGGGGGAGATACAATGACAAAAGGCATTTTTCAGTCGTTAGTGCAACTTCCAAAGATGGATCATCAGGTCTTGAACGATGATTATGTGGCGTATCAAAAAATCAAGACAACGTAGATGTAGGCTAATAACGCGGGTAGCTTCAACGCCACCATTAGGGCTTGAGATGTGTACGGACTCCCGTCATTCACCAGCAACCAGTGTATCTACGGTCGATTGAGACGTGGGATTTTCACCGTGATTCAACCTTAGAAAGCGGATTTTTCGAAGGTGAAACGAATTTTATTTCTTAACCATATTTGGTTCTACTAGCGCCCAGATACGCCTGTGGAAGCCATTTTTGTGAACAAACAGGTTAGCAGCCAAGTAAATTTTCAGAGTGAGCCTGAGGAAATTTATGTGTTGTTGAACTCTAACCAACCCCTTCTCCCACAGTAACTTGCCTCTTTTGGCACGGAAAAACGAAATGTGTAAGATTCCGATTTAAGATTTAATCAACGTCAGTTCTAAACTCATCCACTGTACAGCCACTAGGTGCCAACCTCCTTTTAATCACTAAAAAGTGCCCGAGTGGGAGCATATTGAAATTATTAAATAATACATTTTTACGTTCTAAACTGAAAGGGAGCATCGCACAGTGTGTATACTATTTTACCAAAGCAGCTACTGTCTATGGTGTTTGCCAAAGGATTAAACTATAAATGGCGCAGCTGAGTGCGCAGCAGACATCAAACCGAAACGGGGCACTGCCATAGCTTGGCCAGTCGTGTAGCTTTTTAATCTACTTGAATCAGGAGAGCAGGCAGCCAAAGGCTGGCCCGATCCCAGCATGACCAGATTTTATCCAGCCCACTGTTTATAACGCTGTCCCTTTTCCGAGCAATCCCCTGTACCCGCAAACACCACCAGTCATTTTTTTTCATTCTGACTGTAACATTATGATCATGCCTGACGGCATGCCACCCACCAGTTGGGAACAAACATTATTGTTATTATTAACCGCTAGATGTACAGAAGACGGCGGTCAAATTACTAGCGGTACGTTTGAAATCGGTTTCGCTTCTCCCACATGCGAATTTGTGAAAGAATTCACTGTTCAATCTATTTACAGAGTTCACGGGTATCATTTGTTGAATTTTTCACTCTAACA
>SJOL01005988.1:324680-364536 GCA_004794785.1 Opisthorchis felineus
CGGCGCTTGACCTCTTTCCCCTCGAGTATCGCCGCCTCCGAGGGGACCTAATTCTTACTTATGCCCTGTTTGAACAAGGTTTGGCCAACAGGTTTTTCACCGTTGAGCCAGCAAACACACGGCGGGGACATGGTAAGAAGATTTTTAAGCTAAGAGCGCACACTTTTATTAGGCAAAATTTTTTCTCATTTCGTGTAGTAGCTGCGTGGAATAACCTTCCTCCATCAGTTGTCCACGCTCCTTCTAGAACCCATTTCAAAGCACTACTAGACACTTTTCTATGCGAGTCCTCGTGCTGGCAAGCATACTGCCCCGCGCTGAGAACTTAAAGAGCAGTGCTACACCCTTTTTTCGCTTGTGCCTTTCAGGTGAACGACAACCGCAGAACGCCAAGAACACAACCGACCCGGGAAACTTGGGCAAAAGCCTCGATCCTGTGTATCAATCCGTGAATCCGTGAATCCGTGACCCCGATTCGCCAGTTAGCTGAACTGGACGCGCAGGTCACCAGGTTGTCTTAGGTGGTCCTAGTTAATGGTAGCAGCGGCTGTTTTGAAAATTTGCGCTACCCAGTTGACCACTTGGAAAATCAGGAAATGGGCTGCACGTTTTCAGTCCGAGGCCGACAAGCTTTTCCCGTCTATTTTTGTAGCTCTCCGCCTTTCGGTTGTATCTCTGTATAGCGATAATGATACAAGAAGATGGACATGTATGTGTAATTCATTTTCTACTTTATTTGCACAGATGGAAGCGGACTTGAGCAAGGAAGATCTTCTGCGCCTCCTTGCCTGCCTCCAAAGTGAACTTGAGGCTCGTGACGTCGTCATAAATACATTGAAGGTATTGAAAGCTTGTTAGTTGCATTGTACTTGAAGAGCGAGGCGCTGGGCTCGAGAACTCCGCTAAATTATGGAGTTCACCTTCGTACAGACGCGTTCGGTAGTTCTGAAGACCCATTCGTTGCATTACAAAGAGATTCGGTAATACGGTTTGACGTCCTTTTGATCTTTCAGTTGGTATCGGGTGATACGTATGTGCAGGGAGGACCTAAATGCACTCACGATACGCACCTCATACAACTAGAGAAGCTTGTTTCTTCTCAAAGATTCGCTCAAGAAAAATTGCGTGAACAGCTCCAGAGTACTCAGGAGAAATACGTGAAGGTACACACGCCAACTGATTTATACTTGGGCTAGACTTGTATGGCTCTAGAGCAACAGAGAAAATGTCAAGAACGCAATGCTGCTCAGGGCGACAACGTGTTGATAATGTTGGAGAAAGAACGTGACAGGCTTCGGTCCGAGGTACTCGTTTGACTCTTTCAAATCACTTTTAAGGTTTCATATGAAAAAGTTCAGAAGAAAAAGTTGGAAAGGATTCTGAAACGCGTGTTGGTAAGCTGGAAACAGCAAAGACTCCTGTTAGCGAGGCAGAAACAAGCAGCTGTCTTTGTTATCAAGGAGCACAAACGTCTATTGGCTCAGGTATCTCACTACCGGAGACGCGCAAGCGACCTTGAGGCTATGTTATCCGGCAGTTCGGTTGACCCTGCTGGTGGTGATGTGTCTTTGGTATGCCAAACCTTTCAGCGTATTAATTTCCAACAGTGTGATCCCGATTCTGGAGACGTACCACGTGAAACCATTGAAAAACCTACAGACAGTGAAGGTCAGGCCGACGTGTCTAGACTATCGTCAGGTGAATCCTCCCTACTTAAACAGCAACTCACTGCAGAAGTGACAGCGAGAACTGAACTCCAACGTAGTTTTGATAAGTAAGTCATGCATTTGTTTTTCACTTCACGTGTGACAGCCTATCTCTTGCCACTGTCTTATTCTTTCTCATCAACTGAAGCTTAAAGTCCTGGTTTATCGGCCACTAGCAACCAGGAAAGCAGCATCACGGCAGTAAATTTTTAGCAAATAATTTCTGGTTCGGAAACATGGCACTATGCGCGCTTACTTCCAGTTTCGCGGCAGCTGCTATGAGTCCAACTGGTTCTACAGCATAATAAAAATACTAGCGCCTCCGACCTTTTTTGATGACTTACCCCGACATCCTAATACCCAAAGGCGGGTAAACTTCAGCGGAATAGTCCAGCTACAGGTCGGTAATATGCGTTATCTCGTAGGATTTCCAGTCACGGAGAGATCAACTTCAAGCAGGGAGGCAAAGGCCGCGGCACTCATTTTGACCGCAATCCTTTTCATTTTCACTGCCATGTGAATGTTTCTTTCCGCAAACGTTTTGACGAAAAGGATTTGGAATAGGGAACAGCGCTTTCCTTGGGAGGCTATCTGAGCTTCTCTCCAGCAGTTGGGTGATAATAATGCCATAGCTCATGGTATCTGCTGCGTGGGAGTTGAAATTAGCACAGGGGCTGAACTAGACTGGATTCAGTTGCGCTCATGCATCAAAGATATCGCCTTCATTGCGTAGCTACCCAACTTCCGAACAAACTGAACATGCCTTCGCCTCCAAGGTTTGGTTGTACGTTCCACATTCCCGTTTTCTGGTGATCGAGACGGTAGCAGCTAGAACCAATGTGCCTATGGTACACGGTTTATAGCTGATGAATTGATTGAATTGAATTGAGACTTGATTCCGGTAAGTACCCGTATATGAGCTAGTAGTTGACGCAGCTCGCTGCAGTAAACGGTGCTTGCCTTCAGTATACGCCTTGACGAGTAACAATTCATAAACCTAGAGATTGGCTTCTGTCGAGATCTCCTAATTAATTTGGTCTGTTGTTTTGGTAGTTGATGATGAATTAATGCCATAGTCGGTCGAAGAGGCCTGGTGGGATCGCATTCGGATGGTGGCTTCGGAGTTGACGTGCACCAAACAGATAATAGAATGCGACCTCGGTCACGTTGAGCCCATTCTCTGTCTTCCAATCATTGCAACAGGGGTGTAGTTGAGGAATGACACAACATTTGCAGCCTCACTGGGGAGGGACACAACAACAAGCCCATTTGCAATTGCTTTAACTCAAGTGTTCAATGTTGTGTCAATCCTCAACTACACCTCCGTTGCAATGATTGGAAGAGCTCCAGCAGATCCCTTCAAGGATCCCCCACCCGAGGAGGGAGGCGAAATAAAAGGGATTGTTGACAAGGTCAAGAGGTACCCCTACACAATGCTTCTTCACAAAGAGGCACCAGCAGCAAATGTGACAGGGAGGGAGCCAATCATAATGATCATGAGGATCAAATGCATGATTGCTGCTCTTGCAGTTTGGAAAGTTTTCATCCCAGAATCCCTTGACGCCGGGCTCTCAAATAGGGCAGCTGCAATGTTGGCATCACTCAACAAAACATATACAAAGGTTGTATGAAAAATACACAGCATACCGGGGCTGGATAACACAATTCCCTATCCTGATTGCAAGGATAGTCCGATTAACAAGACCCCCCCCCCCACAGGATGCATCAGATGTCACAAAGGCCCTGTTTGCTCAAGTTGACCTATTGAATCAAAACTCGAGGATGACACAGATGCTAATAACACGGAACTTCATCCCATCCCCGTCGCCAGTGTTGTGTCTGTGTGCTAGCTGGATGATTTAGGAACTTGATGGAATTTATTCTATCACGATAGTCTAGTTACTTGAGTGGGAAAACTTCAAGGAAGAAGACAAAGGACACCAGATGAATATCGGCTATATTGCAGATGAACCAATGGAAGAAAGGGTAGAATTGTTCGTTAGGACCTGACCGTCCTAACTACTTTGTAGATAGGAGACATGGCATCTTTGCGCAGACAAATGAAAACATCCAATGTTCGACCACTGGGCTCTCTGAAGCATTTCTCAGGACCAGTGTGTGCATCCGATGAGCAATGCAGAGGTACTTCAGAATGGTTTTTGGAAATAAGTGGCTCCATTCGATAGAGTAGTTGATCATACTCGACAGGCTACACTAGTTAGGCCGTGCACTTATTGTGTCGAAACACAACCCATCTTGTAGACCTGTTTGAAGGTCTTGCACTTTTCGATACTAATTTAATAGGAACGACTTATCTTCCTCCACATCTGCATCCATGCATTGGCAGATGACCACCATGCACGGTTCATTTTGCTGGCCTTCACAACACAGCAGATAGCTAGTTACCCACAGGTCGTCCCGTCTTCCATATCAACCGATGTCGCCAAGGTTGTGGACTCGGGGTTAGCGAATTAAATGAACCAAAACTGATTTTAATCTTGTTTACTCTCGATCCTCAACCGCATCATCTGGCGTGAACGTGACATCAGCTTGTGTGTTATTGGTCGCGTTTACGACGCTGTGGTGCACACCATCTTGTCGTGTGGGTCAGAAAGTTGGCCGCTGTGAGCTGAAGCGTTAAAAAATTTTGACCGTCGTTGTCTTCGGAACATTGCCCCAGTCCAGTGGGAACATCGGACTAATGATATTGAGGTACTTCGAACGGTTCTTCTGGGGAATAACTGGTCCACGAGGGTTGAACTAGTCACACTTCGTAGGTTGTCCTTGCTTGATCAAATGATTCATATGTCACTCGACTCCCTTGGGGAGCCGTTTCGCTCAACCATGTGGAGTGTAGGGACCAGCCATAGGAGGTAAATAATACTTGGCAGCGAAGTATAAAATGCATTACCAGCAAACTCAGTTGAGCCGGTCACAGTCGTCTACTTGGAGAAGACCTCCAGACATCAGGACACATCAATGGCTAGAGACATTGGTATATATTGCTCGGTTGTGCGCCAAATGACGCGCATGAATCTAAGGTGTTGCTTTCAGCACACAGTGTCCCATGTCGAGGAAGACTTCACTGCTGCTCCCGGATTCACGCGGTAGTAATATTACCCAGTGGCCCCATCCTTGTTTTCCAAGGCAAATGGGTAACGAAATCGGCAGTTATAACCACGGTACCACATATACGCGACCTACAGCCGGCAGTTTGACTTAGCAATAATGTTCCGTTGATATTTCCTCCTGTCAGTGAAGCCGATTTGCGCTCAAAAGCCCAGAAGCACTGTGCAGCTGTTTGATTTCTATTGGGAATCATCAGCAGTGCGCACTAAACGGAACTCAAAAAGTTTCGAGCCCGCGACCTTCCGGCCAGTGGTTGATCACTTAACCACTCTGCCACGAGCGACTGAATGGCGGTGTAATTTCAATTAGAATATAGCGCCACTCACCCATCAGTCACAGAATCCTTATTACGTGGTCACGACTGGTTTTTCGAGCGGCGACATCTCAGGTGAAGTGTTCAATCATCTTATGAAGGTATTTGAATAATTTATGGATTGATAATGATAGTTGATGGTGACTAATGGCTTTTAGGTTTGGGCGCTCGCACGGTATCCCGGCCAGCGCACAACGATGAGGCTGACCAAATAAATGTATCAAAGCTGCTCCCGCCAACACCTAACAGCTGCCTGGGTTTTGGATGCCATTAGAGTGAGGTCTTCAAATTTTGCGTGGTACGCTACAACGCGGCTTACCTCTCAGACGACTAGTTTTGATAGAGGCCTGGATATATATTCCTTCCCGTTGCAACTACAGTCGAGCTGGACGGATCGTCCGATGCACGGCTGGAAGGCCTGGCGACCTCAAAAGGTCGAAAAATGGGACGAATGAAAAATTCCGGTCGTTCCACTGAGAGCTGAAATGGATCAACAGTTCCTCCAAAGCCTCCTTTTAGTGAAACCATGTGACTGCAGTAACTGACCGAGATCCTGAAAGGACATTTGAACCGTCAGGCAGGATATTTCAAACAATAATTCGGCTGGCCATCTGCTACTTTCCATCCGGGCTGCTGGCGTGTGGCAGAAGCTTCGATTGTGAGTATGGAACTCTAGCCTCAAAAGTGCACGACTTTACCTCATTTGTGTGACTTGGTTTCGTTCAAGGACGGCGGTGAATTCCTCACTGCCTGTCTGACTTGTATGTGTCAGGTAGAAGAAACCTCCCAAACAAATGAAGTGGATCGATAATAGTACCCGTCTTCGAAAAAACCTACTCGGAGCGAATGTGGTAACCACGGAGGTGTTAGCTTGGCCCGAAACATTGACTGTTGGACATCAAGCAGGATTTCGACCGGGTAGAGGCTACCTCGGTCATATCTTAACACACATTGGAGCAACCCACAATCCTGGTGTTCTTCCAGTTCAAAGCTGCCTTTGTTCCTACCAGTTTGCCAGTTTTTTCCTGCCATGCTTCCCCAACAAAGGATGTTGGGTACGGTTCGGAACAATCCGGCCCTTATACTCATATTTCTGAGCGTAAGTGTGTACAGGGAGCTCTCCAAGTATCCCCCCAAAAATATTGTACGAGAAGGATGTCCGTATTCCCAGCCGGAAGGTCCGTGGTTCGTACCCAACCTCTGCGTCTCGACTGCTCTTGTTTAGGCTTGGGCAACTTGGTAATATATCAGCCCTCATGCTCTCTTCGGGTGGCTTGATAGCTAGGTACCGAAAAGCCGTTACAGCTTGCGGAGTTTTGTAGAATGCTCATTCACATAACTCGTTTGGACAATCGTCCTCCTCTCCTGGCGCAATCATTCTGGTGAGTCCATACCAAAGGAGGGAAGCACTGGACTCGAGTTTCGCTCTTAGAGCTCAGCAGTGTATATCCTTGGCCGTGCCGAGGTTCTGGTGAGCTTGGTCTGGCCTGGCTGCTACCATTCACTCCCGAAAAAACATCAGCTACTTAGTTTCAGCTGCTTCCTCCCGGCAGCGTTTCCAACAGGGACGAAAGTGGGTGTTCGGTGCTTCAACCGGGTTGACACTGTTGGTTGACCGCATTGGGGCGTTGGCTGTATCCCGACTTCATTCTACCTACGGGCAACGTATGAATTACTCTTAGGCTACAACCGAGGGCGAGCAGGTGTACAAGGGTCGGGTGAGATGAGATGCGCCGGCAAACGTTGAGGATGCACTGGGTGTCGTGGATGTTTGTCCTCCGTCCAGAGGTAGTGTGAAGTAAAACAGCCTCAGTCACCGGCTCCCCGGAGATTGGGGACTCCGTGCGTCGTCCCGCTGCTTTACGGGTTAAGGACTCCGGGTCTGTTTGCGCAGCCGTGAGATGTCATGCCCTCTCACACAACAGTACAACGCAAATGAAACAGTGCACTTTTTCTGGACTTCCGAACCCACCAACAATGCTTACCAAACATTTTACTTTTATCACCACCTAGGAAGGTTCTATGCATACTATCGTCAGTCTTCATACGATCAGGTCTTCGTCTATATTGCAGGATCCCCACCGTCAAGAGGGCTTCTTGTGGTGTTCGGACGCTGAAAAATTAAGCAACAGGCTACTGGATGCTTTCTCCCTGTTTTTGACACTTCTGGAGGGCATTAGCAAAGTGCTCTCGTGGACAGTGTGTACGCGGACGATATTGCCCTCCTTGGCTCAAGTCCTTTAGATATACAAGCTAGTTAAAACAATGTAGATTATTTTACCCCACCGCTTCTCGCCTGAAAGGTGTAAACTTTTCTACAGGCGGGGCTTAATATTGGCATATTGTTGTCAACGATGATGATAAACTGGTTGGGATCAAACTCAAACCTAATGCTCAGAGACCAGATAATTGATCCGAGTGGCTGTGCAATTTTCGGCAGACTGACTGAAAGCAAGGTCACTTTCCGAGTCGGAAAGGATAGATTAGCTCTTGCTTTCCTCCGACGCTTGTGGTTCCTTGTGATACCAGTTGGTCTATGACGGACAGAATGTACACATTCTATCCCATGGATCAAAGACTTGGCCCGTACGCGCACAAGGTACACAGAAGACTCGGTGTTCGACCGTCAGTGTTTCCGAAACATTACCTGGGGATGGTGAAAATTTTCAGTCAGGAATGTTGACGTGCGCCAAGTGTTTTGAGAAAGTTATTCTCCCGCTTGTCAAAAAATCATGTACGTCACAGGGCCGTTTTTATTCGGCCTTTGTGCGGTCCGTCTGGCACTGTCCGTGGAGTGTCGCAAGCGGGAAGTTAGTCGTTGTCCGTTAATGATGTCTGCTCACGCCCCAACCGACTGTAGCTCTGACACCACCAAAGGCAGGTTTTGTGATGCCTTGAGTGCCTTGTTTCGGTGGTCTCGGATATCGTGGTTGCCGGAGATCTGGATGCGCAAGTGCATAGGCTTAGTGCATCTGAAACTCAATTGCGTGGTCGACTTGTATTGGACTCGGTACGCACGGACAGTGCCGAACGACTGCTTCAGCTCTTTGCTGACCGCAGAGTGTCTTTGTACAATACTAGCTTACGAATAACCCAAGTCGTCTGGTCACATGGTATCCTCCAACAGCGTGTCAACCATGGGCCCAAATCGACCACATCGCCATCAGTTACCGATGGCGGCGATCAACAACTGTCTACCATTGTGTTTTAGAACCCTTATGTGAATTCTCACCACGGGCTCCTCCGAAGTCGCTTCTCTCCGTTTTCCAGGGCTGCGTAAGGGGCGGACAGACATCTTAGCAACAGGCTGGCGGATTCCGACGTTAGACTAGTTTATTAAAACTGCCTTGTGGATTTTCTTCCAACTACTTCACCGTCAAGTGTGAATTCGTGCCGGAACGAAATCGCCACACTTATGCACAGTGTTGGAAGCTTTGCCTGTGGCACGGCGCTACCCGATCCGCTCAGGCACGACATCAGACAGAACAGTGGCACTGCTTGAATCCCGGTGAAATGTTCCCGCTGACCCTGAACACAATTCAGCCTGATAAATTATCTGACGCCAAATGAATCTCAGCGTGCTCGCCGTCCCTGAGGCTTAGTGGACACAGAAGGTCAAGGGAAAGAAAGAGGCCCAGTAAACGGGGAATGACCGAAGATAGCTTCGGTTGATCGGTATGATCGGTCCACGGAAATCGACTGTAAGCGGAATCAGAAAGCATCACAGTAGCACGGCCATCCTGGAACTGCAACATGACCCGGGACGGTGAACACGGAACCTCATACGGCCTCGGAGGGTCTTTCAAGCGCCACCAAGCTCCCGGTCCGAATGTCTTCGCAGCCTCATTGTTCAAGGATGGGAATGGAGTCCTCAGTTAACGCTTAGCTGATCTGTTTGCCCTCATCTGGGAAAAGAAGAGTCTTAGACAACTGGGTAGGATCGGCGATAGTGTCCATTTTCAAAAATGGACCAGTACTGAGTGGCAGCCGCAGGGGATCAGCTTGACTCCGATCGTAACAAGACTTGGCGTCACTTGTCCTTTCGTTGTCTTATGGTCGCGCGTGAAGCACTGAATTAAGAGCAGCTTGGTGGGGGTTGCATTGACCAAATATTCAAACCATCACGTTCTAGGACAACGCCATACTTATGAATGACCCACAAATTTTGGTGTTCCTGGATTTCCAAGCATCACTCGACTCACTTGACGAGTCCCTTTTCCATAACATGCTTGCTCAGCAAGGAATACCCTGGAAGTTGTGAAAATAATGAGTTCTTTGTATTGTGTGACTATAGGGAGAGCTCTCTAAAGGCTAGCTTACACAAAGCGTCCTACAAGGACGCTCGTCCTCGTTTTCTATTCAGTTCTGTAACTGACGAGATGATGAGGCGAACGTTGGAAGGTCTTCAAAACCCTGGTGTTCAAAAGCTGCTGATCATCCCTTGTTGATCTGGAATATACAGACACAGTTCTCGTTTTTGAAGAGGAGGAAAAGACTCACGTGTTTTTGAACGAACTAACCAAAGTTATCCGTCCTTTGACATGCATTTTGCACCCACAGAGTGTAGGGTCATGCTCCTGGACATGCAGTCACTGAACACGCCACTCGACGTTGTGGAGCGTTTCACCTATTTTTGGAGTTGTATTAGTTCTGATTGTGGTGTGACCGATGAGTTTAGTGCACGAAGCTGTAAGGCTCGGGTCGCATTTGCTAATTTGCGACACCCATGATGGGAAGCGGCGTATCCTTGAATCTCAAGGGGCGTGTGTATCAGGCTACAATGTATGGCTGTGAGAAGTGGCCTCTTTGAGCAGCAGAACTGCACCATCTTCAGATCTTCGATAACCGTTCTCCCTGAACCATAGCTCACACAGGCTGGTGGAGCCGAATCCGCAACGATAAAACTAGAAAACGGGTTTTCGGCTGTGCACTAGAGACTTCAGTCGAAGAATGTGTCCCTCACCACAAGTTGCGGTGGTTTGGCAGTATTTTGCGCGTGCAGAATCATCGTTTACCGAAAAGAGTGCTGTTATCCTTCCCACTTCATAGTGGTGCAAGCAGACGTGGTCAAATTTTGACCTGACAGAGAGGAATGAAGTCGATTGCGAGGAGTGTGGGTACTTTTCTGGGTACAGGGTGGGGTCCGGTACAGATGCTGTTATTGATTCTGAGTTTTACTGAGCGGGAACGGTGAGAACGCGGAAAGTCTATTGCCTGAGGCACAAAAGCTCCAGCCAGTAAATTCAGCCGAGTTGACATGTACCGCCTTCCTGGATGGCGACGCCGGAACTGTCCTCACCAATAATCTTAGTCACAGTTAGTAGGCGTTACTTTATCGTAAATATTGCCTTCAACGCGTAGGTGTCCTGTTTCCCATTTCGTCAGGCAACTATAGCGATTAAACCTCAATTAACCTATCGGATCGTAGTCTCTGATTCCTGGTCATTATTTCCGCTCCTTCTCGTTTCTTTGTTTAACGAACCTGCAGCCGGAACCAACATACTCTTGGTACTTGACTCGTGGCTGGTCAACTCAGTGGCAGACAAAGTGAAGTGCAGTTTTGCCTGGGTGTTTGGTAGGTATCGACGTGGATAGTTCCCCTTTCTCAGCAACCCACCCGTATGACTCACGTTGTTACCACTTTGAACTCTTCGTCAGCGACTAGTCGAGAAACGGTGGCTGCACTGCTCATTCTAGTTGGCAGAATCCGCGTCTTTGGATTGGATTCCTATCAACAATAGTCTACATGCCGTGAGATCTTGCAGATATCCGCCATAGAAACAAGAAATTTTGTTGTTTTTCTCTCTCGACGTGCACACCCGCTACTTGCAGCTCCAAGCTAGTCAAGGATCCGTTTTGTTTTCAACTTCACTGCTTCCTTCGACCATCGCTGGTAACCACCGATATGTTTACCAGGGGTTTGAGCGCAGGTAAAAAAATCGTTCAGCTGTGACACCCTTTCGGTGCACAGCTGCTGTGCAACTCGAAGGAAGCACGATGGCTGAACTACTACCAGACCGTCCAAGTCTTGATGGGAGCAGCCGAGAAGCTAGGATTGGCTTAGAACAACGAGCCATTGTTCCAGTAGATCCGCTGAGCTACCTCAAGCTCGAATGCAGTAACCGGTCGTTTGGGCTCAGAAGAATTGGTACGGCTTAGCCGGGTCTTAAACCGGCAACAGCAATTAACCCTTGAATGTGTACAGAAAACTAACTTTAGCTAACCATTGAAAGCTTCAGCTATATCGGTTGCCGCCATGCTGTTTGGCACCCACCACCAGGTATTCATCAATGGTCCTGAGTTGATCATGTTGACTGTTGGCGTTATTGGAAAAGATGTGCTCGAAAGTGCTGTTTCTGCTGGAACATTTGCTTGAAATCGGACACTGTGTGTACGAAGCTGACATAACGCGCCTGTGAACAGGCAGCTAACCGGTAAAAGCTCTTTGACGTGAGCAAGCTCAGAGAACCAACTGCGCTTTGTCAGAGCTTAGGTGTGGAGTTGGGTGGGAAGACCTGACATCAAGCAACAATGGCCGTCAATCAAACGCGCTCTGGAGCGCATCGCAACCAATGTTTATTGATACTGCAGCCCTTCGTTGATATCAGTTGCAAACCTCTGTTTTCTAGGTATACGGTCGTTCTATTGCCGCTATTTCCATCCACAACGCACAAAGGAATATGGTTGAGCACCAGTTCTAGATTTTGCGGAAAGGTGCACGCAACCTGGGGCTTTAGAAATTGCAGGTGATTGCTAACGAATCTCAACAAGTCTGGAGAAGGTTAGTGTAAGCAAGACAATATGCAACCTTTACTGGACGCTAAACGTGAATCTCTGTCGCCACAATTTCCGGCAACTGCTCGCAAGTCCGGATATCCTACTGACACAGTTCACTACTTTGTAGTCCGACATCTGGACAAGGTCAGTCATATTTCCAACCTAAAAAGTCACGTTTGTTGGACCCCCTCCTCTTGGTAAAGCTCGCGTCAGTTGTGTCGAAAATTTATCAAGTCTCCATTCCTCACAGATTAACCCACACCTTTGGATTGACGTGTCGCGAAGAACAAGACTCGTTCGGTAGTGATTGTGGTTGCGTTGGTTGGATCTTCTGACTGACAAATTCTGAGACATCAGTTCATGTACCAACGGCCAACGGTTGCACTTTTCCTGGACATCAAGCTGCTTTATATTCGGTGGAACTACCTTTTAACAAAACGATCCGCATTTTATAAAAAAAACCAGGTTGTGTCCGCACGTACAGTAAGCTTTCCTCGTCCTTTTCCGCCACGACCAGTGTTCAAGGGTGTCCGGATTCTGCCTTCAGACAGACGTTTGCTGAGGTAACTGTCTGTACCGTAGAACTCCTCCTGGGAAACAATCTTTTACCTAGATTTCGAAGACGGATGATCCGATCCACCTGAGTAACCTTTCAAAAAAATGCAACTGAATTCGGTTTGTGTTTTTCACTACTTAAGTGCCAGGCGAAAGTGTGCAAACCCGACCTTCAACCTTACTTCTGTTGGCTGGCGTCGGCAAACAGCTCGAGCTTGTTAGTCACTGCACCCCGTTTGAAGGCCAAATATAAGCTGAAAAAGACATTTCGGGCCAGTTACTCATCAGCCTTCGATAACTTTGGCGCTGATGCATCATAAGCCACTCTCGGAAAGAAGGGTGTCCTGCATCGGTCAGACCAGTTCTTGTCTACAGGTTCAACGTTTGGTCACCACACGTATAGGATATCCAACTGCTGTTTGAGGAGCGTTTCCAGCAGCGGATAAGATTAGCGAAAGAAGTACGGCATCGCCCAGGAAGGACTTCGAACTAGGCCATGTGATTCCCTTCGGTTTGCCTCGCTGGTTCGGCCACATTTTAAGAATGCAACCACACCGGCTGACCTGACGTGCTCTACTTGACCTACTGGCTCTGTAGCGTTCTGTGGGCCAAACAAAAAAGATACTACTTATTTTACCCTGCTTTGGACTGAATTAGCTTCGTGACCGTAGTCCGGAAGATAGTGGACATTTGCGGGTTGAGTGCAAAGCAGGGAACCGGAGTCAGCATTGTGTTGTTCGTTTCTGCTATCGCTGATTTCTACTGATATTAAATTAGGTTCTGTGCTGTCACTCTGAAGAGATACGGTGCCTCATTTCAAAGAGTGTAGGTGTGAAACTCAGGGTTGTAGTCGACCGGTTTTTCAACATGCTTGCGCAACAGGGCATGACGCAGAGTTGCGTTAATATCATGCACCGTTTGTATTCACGTACTTATGGGCGCGTTAGACTGCATAAGTAGCCTTCCAAAGGCTTTCCTAGAAACATTTTGGTTTAATTTCGTTACTGATGAGATAATGAGGCAAAAATCCGGCATTCAGATCTCTCCGAGTGAGAACCTGGTCGACCTGGAATGTGCACACGATATTGTGCTCATTTTTGAAAAATAGCACGAAGAGCAAACATTACTTGAAAATGCTGACCAAGGTCATCCTGTTCTTCGGCATTTGCTTCACAAAGTGCAGTCATGCTGCAGGACGTACAGCCTTTGAACATGCCTTTAAGAATTCAAAGAGTAACACTAGAAATTTTGGAATGCTATACGTATCTTTGAAGTTGCTTTGGCTCTGATGGTGGTGTAACAGATAAATTGAACTCACGAACCTCAAAGGACGGAATTCCGTATCCCAATTTGCACTACTTATAGCTTCCAAAATTTTTATTACTACTTCCCAGGGAACGCGTATATCAGATTACAGTGTGGGCTGTATTGTTGTATGTCCGCAAGACTTGACCACTTCGGGTCTGTTTCCGATTTCTCGGAAGCAAATCTGCAACCAGCTGAAACTAACGAACTCGGAATGAGGTGATCAGGAAACTGGGTTTTGGTGAAGCAGTCGGTAATTCCCGGCACTACAAGCTTAGTTGACCTGGCCATGCGTTATGCATACCGATTTATCACCTGCCGAGAAGATAGATCATTACGTGCCTAATTCGGGATAACTGGGTCCTTGGGGTGGACAAAATATGGCAAGGCAGATGGGAATAATGGTCTTTACGGAAAGTTTGAGGGCTGTTCCTGCTGTCTGCCTCCCAGGATGGAACCACTTGTCCCTCCCTGTGCTTGGCCAGAGACGTTGTAAGGTATAGCGGCTAACGGATACTAGACTGTTTGACTGAGTGTTGGAGGTGCAGGCACTTCGGAACTTTGCGATAAGCTACCCTAGGCTCTTCTGTATGTCCCTTTTCTTCTTCATCCAATTATGGTTTTATTCAAGTAAACTGATATGGTTGTACAGCACTGAAGCATCACTGTGTCACTCTGGTTTTGCTTTCAATAATGCTGATGACGGGGATTTCGTATACCAGTCTTGTTGGAATTATGTCTTGCTTACTACAACCGTTCATGCAACCGAACTATGAAAGAATGCCGCTGTCCCCGCTGTATTGTTGTACATCCACAAGACTTGACTACTTCGAGGGAGGGTCTGTGACATTTTCAGGTCGCTGACCGACGATTTCTCGGAAGCATATCTGGAACCAACGAATTCGGAATAAGGTGATTAGGAGACGGGTTTTTGGTGAAACAGTCGGTAATTCCCGGTACTACAAGCTTAGTTGACTTGGCCATGAGTTATACATACCGAGTTATCGCCTGCCTAGAAGAATGCTCTTTTCTGTGCCTAATTCGGAATGGCCGAGACTGTGAAATGCACAAGATATGGCAAGGCAGATGTGAATGATGGGCTTTACAGAAAGTTTGAACTCTGTTGCTGCTGTTCGCCTCCTAGGCCACTTGACCCTCCCTGTGCTTGGCTGGAGACGTCGAAAGGTATGGCGGCTAACAGATACCAAACCGTCTAACCGAGTGTTGGAAGTGCAGGCACCTCTGATGTTTTCAATAAGCTAACCCTAGTCTCCCCTCCATGTCCCTTTTTCTCTTCATCTCATTATAAGGGTTTATTCAAGTAAACTGATATGGTTGTACAGCTGTGAAGCGCCAATGTTCTCCTTTGGTATTACTGCCAATAATGCTGACGAAGATTCCGTACTCCAGTCTTGCTGGAATTGTCTTGCCTAATACAGCCGTTCATGCAACTCGACTTTAAAAGAATGCTGCTATCCCCGCTCTGCTTCCGATGCAAACATTGATTCATATACCGTGGGAAAGTGCTATGAATTTTTACTACCCAACCATTCAAAATGTCAGAAAACACCGAACTCCTGACATACATGACCCGTCTGACCACCACGTTGAGTTTGTTTAGCACTGGTAGTTTTAACTGAACGTGAAATGTGGTGGAAGATGTAGTCTCTTATAATTAACATGTAAGAACTGAAAAAGCTCCAGTAGCCAACAATCGGTTAATGTTTTCTTGGGCCCTCGATCTGCGCAGATTCAGACTAGAATAAGCTCAGCACCATTCGGGACATTATGGTCAAAATTCGTTCAATTTTGTCGTTTAACAAGTATGTGTCCACATGTCTTCTCTTTATGTTCGGAACACAGCGTCCATCGAAGAGGCCATATAACGGCCCTAATTTTTCATACTGTGGTATCCATCTTAGGTTGCACACAAAAAACCATTCGGCGGAAAACTATCGCAACTCAAATAGGAACTGAAAATGATGGAGCTGGAGTTAAGGGTGACACGCATTTGACGAAATTAAGGTCTTAGGAGCTCTAAATACCTCCCACTTGTTTTGTTGACGGTAGAACACACTTTAATGAAATCCTATCTCGCATCGTGTTTTTTTTACTTGTACTTATCTGGGTTTGTCACGACATGAAACTGGCGAGCCCTCATTGTGTTCACCACGCTGCACGGCTATTCAGAGCATTAATCACCTGGCGCAATTTCTTCTGAAGAGTCGAGCTAATCAATCATCCTTACAAGATCACTTCAAGCTTCAGTATTTATGTGAGACTTCACAGCCCGGATGCACAAATGTCCTATGGGGTAAAGCCACCTTCGAGACACTATGTTGCCAGATGACCATGTTTCAAACGGGAGTCTGATTTTTGCGAATGTTTCATGGCTTTTCCCATGGTCTGAATCTAAATATATCAGTGAGATTTCAGTGGCGTAGCCTAAATGGAGTGACGAACAGAAAAGATTGCAACCAATGGACTGATCAAAGTTTCCCTGTAGGTGGAGACAACCTTGCAGACCACTGGCTGCTTATGGTTGACGGTTTGATGCACGCAGTTTGGAGTTGACGCATATTGTGGAGATGGTGCCAGTAAGATGAAGACAGTGTGCGCTGTAAGAGATTGTTTCTCGTGGAATAAGCGCTGGAGATGCTGATTAAATTACAACACCGAGAAAATGAGGAAAAGAAGCCAAGCAACGGTGTGGACCTATGTAACAGCGTTTGTGTTGCTTGTGTTAACGACGCCAAATAAGCCAAGCCAGTCAGTGGTCAGTTGACTTGACATTTTCGTATGGTCAGTTAATTGCAGAAAAAGTTAAACTTGACGATGTACCCAATGATGATGTGACGCTGAAGGTACCAGTAATCGGGACGTTGGGACGGGAAGTGAAGCTCAAGCTTTGTGAAACAAATTCAAAAGGTCAGCTCAGAAAGGATGGTATGAGGACGTTTAGAAATAACATTATTTGTTTCGTTCCTGAGGAATAACATGTATAGAATATCAAGTAAATTTTTATAGTTGAAATGAATGAAGATTTTACCCAGAGGCAGACATTACCCAATGAAACAACCGAGTCCAAGAATTATCACTTCCGACATGCAAACGAACGAGATGGTTGAAAGTAGCACTATGTGTATGACCTCCACTTGATGTCAATATCCATTAGCGCAATTAGTTCGCTTTCGACGACTGGCTTTCGCAAATGGACCAATGTCCAGCCGCATCACAAAATCGTAGAGCACCTTACCCAAGAAGTGTGATGCGGTAAGTTTTCATAGTACTCTGGTGCAATCTTCCTCAGCTGTGTGGCACAAAGGAGCAAAGATATTATCATACAACTGGTAAATCGGAGATAAGATCCTACAGTTAAGGTTGTGACAATAAGCCTAGGCAAACAACCGCACGCGAACCGTATGCCAGTAACATTCATTTTGGCTTTCCTATATCAACCCTATCAAATACATCAGTCTCGCTCAAAATCTTCCAGGTGCACTTGTACATTTTTTCTCTCCAGGTAACAACCCCACCATGTCCATCAGTGTTGCTCAAAATATCCTTCTAACTGTACTTTAGGCGTAATAGTTCAAGTCTACCCTCGAACGTGAATGTGTCTTTTACTGGCTCAAGCGATGTATCCACTCGTGAACGATCAGAGTATATCCTCATTAGATACGGATTATCACAACTCTATGTCCCCGAGTCCGATATTAGGATCGATTCTACACTCCTAAAGAACCGACCTCGATAAGATTCAGTAAATTAAGTGATTGGGTGAGCCTTTCGAGATCCCTTTGACCTTGCTTTTGAAATGGTTTGCGTGTGAGGGACTGTATACTTTTTCTGCTTAGGTTCTAATAAATTCTGACACAGGTCTGAAAAGGGAATGGAAATATTGCTATGGTGTGATGTTTACACGACTCGTTTGCGCTGAGAGGCCTGCCAATGTCGTCTTGCACGATTCGCAACCTCACATAAACGACTACTTTTGTTGGTATGGTAGTATCCATAGTAAATTTATCCTTCAAAATATCTAACTTGTCACCTAAATCATTGGAAACTACTGTCTATGCGTAAACGATTAAAACTCACCCAGAGGTTAGGTGAAAATCCAGGCCATGGTCAGTGCATCTGGTGTTGCCCTCAATGATGATGGTGTACGTTCTCGGAAATACCACGTGATGATGTATAGCTTTAGTTATCTCCCTCCAGCTACTTTCGATACCCCCATGAAAGTGCCGCCTGGAAAGCGCTTTATGTAATAACGGCAGTGTCTCAGCTCCGTCTGATCCTCCCAAGCTAACGTTTTAAGCAAGGGAACCACCAAGGGTGTGCAAAGTGCATTAAACGCCCAAAACCAGGTCAAAAGCCATGTGCGGTGCGTCGTATTTAAAGTGTGCGCAGCGGCAACATTCTGAAAATTCGAAAACAGCTGGCATTCAGTGGATACTAGATCATGAATGCCTTTTATGTTCACATTTTTAACCAATGAGGGCTCGCCCTTATGCTGAACTAGCAAGTGGTCTGATCTTCAAACCACTCGCGTGCGGGTTATGCTTCCTGCCCATAGCAGCACCTAATTGGAAACGGTAAGGCGGTTTTGGTGCAGGGTTCCGCTTAACAGGCAATCTCCGGATGCGTGTCTAACTTGTGGTTAACCTGACGTTTCTGCTTCTTAACTGGCAACCTCTTTTTTCAGCTTGCCGGGGAAATTTGGTTAAAAAAAATGTACACTATACAAAAAATGACCTTAACCAACCTGTGTATTTCAGACGGTTCTGCAGTCAGTAGCCAGTATATATGCTCGGAATTATAGAGATAGCAAGCAGTACCAAGGCTCCCACTGCTTCCGTACCCAGGACGGCTGAGCAACAGCCAATTGTGGTTACATTGTTACAAAGGGCACGCCTCATTATCATAACATTTCGCCTCTTAACTAACACTCAAAAACGAAAAGGTCCGATGTTGAGTGTGTGACCCTGGCTGAGGTTTACAAGATCGGTCTTCCAAGCATCGCTGGGTCTTTAACTTTAGCTTGAAATGCGTTGATGAATCGCTCCCGGAAATTTAGCAAAGCTCTTATCTAAGAAAAGTGGCTAGACAATATACGCAACCTATCGAGGAATGAGTCCGATAGATGTTGTAGCCAGACTGTTGGCTACTTTACTCCTGAGCCGAGCTGAAAGTGGCCAAACTTAGGTAGATTCCTCCCGTGCTTCAGTTTTGTCGTATTTTGAACACCGCTTTAGGTTTCAACAATCAACAACTATCTAGTTCCCTGTTTTTACCTCATATGTGTTGTTTTGCCTGGTCCGAACGGTCAGACGAATTCCACTGGATCACCCACCGTCACCAATGCTGATTCGACGATGGGGCGTGCTCCACAAGATTACCTGGCTATACAACTCAGCGTGGGCCACAGGCCTGGACCATACTGACGACGTTTCGAGGATGTCCTGGTGGAATGGTAGGGGTTTGACGCCTAAGCACAGGGGTTTAGTAATGCTGTACTTCTACCGTTGTTGATTATAGTGATGTAGGCGGTCCTCAAGTATATGCATCACCTGTCGTGCAGTTACTCAGCGTAGGGTGGGTAAAACGCTTCGGTGCAGGCATAACTGTGCAGGCTAGACCCACTTATTTCGATAGCGAAGAAGTCGCCTAGGGTATCCGCATTGCATAGGTGGAATCAATAATTTGACCAACTGGTAAAATAAAAGACTAGACGAGCTGTCCAGTTGACAACACCAGAAGTGCTTTTGCGCAGTTGAACAGTATCCGACGCTCAGCAATCTCACTGCGATGATTCGCACCGACCGCTCGGTCGTTATTAACATGTACGTATGAAATTGAGCTTCGCACTGAAGACGTTTGTTGATCATCGTTTTTGGTGTATGTGGAAGGTCCGATGGACTGATAGTGTCCAGTCACCATGTTGCCAGAACATACTTCCTCTTTCCGAATTCGTTTACCAGCGACGTTCGCAATGGTTCGGACGTGGTGCTCTCGTACTGAATGGTGTCGTTTTTCCCATCGCTATACTCAACATGACACTACCAAGTTGGAGGGCAGCTGAAAAATGGGATAGCCGCTTTGAAATATATTTATCGCCTGGGATTGCATATCGTCCATGGTCTCCGTCGGGAGACCAAGACTAACTGATGCTCTCCCTCAATCTCGTTATGGATAGTCAGTCGTTCGTGCCAGCGAACTGTTGGAGGCGATTCTTGCACATAATCTATTCGTCTTAAATTAGAGTAAGTATTGTATCTGAACTTTCCTTAGTTGACAAGAGATTACGAAATGCCAGGGTGCTATCGGTGCGACTAACCTTCCGGGATGGGGTCCTCCCCGTTGCATGTTATGAGACACTGTAAGATATGGCTGATAATCGATGTCAATGTCGTCCTTGTTTTCAGCTTCTATCTAGAATGTCCGAATGAGTGTCTGGAGGTGTAGGCACCTCGGAATGATTGTGGTGGGCTAGCACCGAGTCCCCTCCACATTCACTTTTATTCTCTTCTTCACAATAAGGTTTTCACATGTACAGTTGCATTGTTGTAAAGCACCGATTTTGAACACGAATGTGTATCGATGATAATGAAGATGGCAAGATAGTGGTTGGTTTTCGGCAAACGGTCTTCCACTAAGGTGGAACTACCTTTAGTTAATGCATGCGAAAACACTGAATCGAGGGGGGTTTGCATATTAACGAGTGAGAATTATTTTTGAGAATGGAAAGGTAGACGTCACGGATTTGGTTGTTTTAGTGTAGCCAATCTATGGAAAACTCCAATCTGGAACTGATGGCTTTCACCACAGCAGCTGCAGAATCGTCTAAAGTTAAAGGTCAGTGGCCTTTAGATAGCAAAAAGGGCTGTAATCTCAGTGAACATGCTTAGGTCTTGTATTTAAGTTTCAAATGTGCAGCATGTGTATACCCATAAAGCATCCAGAATTCACACAAGGCATTTTATTGACATGCACGACTGCCTGCCCCCATGGACACCCGAGCTGAACAGGATAATGTGCTTCATGTGGAAAACAGCCTCAGATGGTTTTTCTTCATTTACTGAGACTATCGTCTACGGTCTCTGTATATTGATTTCCATGTTAATCGTTCGACCCTGATGCATATTGAAGTGACCCTTTTGACGTTCTTCTGAACAAAGCACCCATACATGGTTTCCGCGGAGGTATCCCACATCGCAGCCACTTAATTCTTAATGTTGGGCAAACTTCACTTTCAGTGTAAGAACTCGAGTTACACCAGGTTGCTGCTTAGCCAACTAAGTAGACAGAGATAGACAAACGTGTCAAGAGTTCCGTCTCGGGAAGATACGACTGAGTAGACTAATTCAAAGTAGCATGTTATGTGATGCGCAGAAACACCGTTTCCCTTCTGTGTAGTTGCTGCGTTTAGTACACACCCCGTGCAAGCTTGTTGTGTACAGTTGGCTGCCAGGTCGATTTGCTGCATTCGGCACGTTTAAAATACCCGTTATTCTGAAACCCCATTTTTAATATCCCGACTCATGTGTCTAACTAAGGAGCGTAAAGGATAGAGATTTCGTCCTGTAAGTGAAGCCACTCTATGCCGGAAAGCTGAGAAGCGCTGTACGGCTGTTTTGTCGTTATTGAGAATCATCAGAAGCGCGCATCTCACGAAACTCCAGAGAGTCGATCCTGCGACGTGCCGGCTAGTAGTTTGAACACTTAATCCCTCGGCCACGAGCGGCTGATCAGCAATATGTTTTGTTTATCATTTATTTATTACTTATATTCAGCTACGGGTGGTTGAACCACACCGCGTTTAACTTGCAATCACCCTGAAAATACGTAGTTCACGTTGTGCTCCAGTGATCGCTTATCAGCTCTAGAGCAGTATGATTTCTGGTTTTCCCACCTTTTAGTGCATACCATTTGTTTTGTAGTTTCAGAACTGCAACTTTAAACCGTGTTGTACCTCGTGAATCTCGATAATTCTTGATCCGTATTCTTCATACTCACATAGGATCTTTGCGTAGCCAAATTTCAGTCATATCTCTCACCGGAAGTGAAATGCAGAGATATGTTTAATAGTTGGTAGACATGCATATAGAATTACACAGCGAAGCAGTTTGCCCAAGCCAGGTGCTTGTAAGATGAGCTTATTTTAGTTCTTTGGTTTAGGTAGATTCGGCGGAGCAGGGTTAATGAAGCAAAATCTGTGGCCAGGCTTGATTTATGAGTTGCCCAAGAGTGCTATACACGTAAGGCGTAAAAAGCTCTCAACACACAGTCTTCAAATTCGAGCGTAAATAGCTCGCCTGATAACACCGCGGGCTCGTATTTGGACAACTTCATTAGATCCCATGGGCATCTTGAAACTGGCCGTTAGCCTTTGTGCGTTCTACCAGGAAAGTAAAAGTTATCTCCATGGGAGCCAGTAAAATGGTTTCTTTATTGAAGACGACGTCTCCTTGAGCGATAGTAGTATCGTATTGAGTCCGTTAGCTTTTACAGCTGTGTTACAACATTGTTCACTGTGATATCAACAGTTAGCGTAAGAATAGACTAATCTGCCTCATCACCAAGGCAGTGGAACTTAGCAATGGGGTTACAGGAATAAATACATCCCTCTGTGGTTCGTCGAAGCGGTAATAATGATACGGCGCAAAACCAAAGAACGATAGGCATTCCATTCATCTGTTTCTTACATAGCCGCGCACTCCTGTTCACATATGTATTTCCAAATGGCTTTGCGTATCACGTGTGACATATTTCGTCGCCTGTGGGTCCGTATATGAGTCAACTACGCAGTCTTTCATCTACAGATCAAAGTACAGGGGTCCGGATATGCTGTTACCCTTTCATTTTATGTTGGTTTTGAAGACACCTGACTTGACATGATCCTACTGTTGTTTCTTCAGGTTGCAGCGTGACTACGAAAAGCTGCTCTCTCTCACCAACCCAGTGTCGATAACAACTGATTCTCCGGCTGGTTCTCCCTTAACTGTGACCGCGGGACAGTTACGAGACACAACTTCGTCTTTGCTACGTTCTAAACCAAACCTTATCCTTCGGCGTTCGTGCGATGTGTTCTCATCCGAAGGTGTCAGCTCGTATTTAATGTCGAACGGGCCCGTGGCGCAAATATCTCCCCAACATTCAGATACAGCATCGTCACTTGTGTCGAGTGATCCTGTGACCAACACAATATCTTCTAGCTCCGATGAAACTGCCTCGCCCCTCAGTCCTCTAACCCTAACCTTGGCACCACAGGCCACCTCCTTACTCCTCTCCGATTCTCGCTCATCCACCCCATCCCCACCACCACCACCTCCCCCCGTTCAACTTCACTACCCTTATCCAAGCATACAAAGTCACTTTCATCAACCTCAGTCGCGAACTACTTCGGGAACCACTCACTTTTTGTCTTCTGCCAGTGGTCGTCCGTTGTCTGTACCACCATCCCAGCCACCTCAACCGAGGAGTGCTTCGATCACACAACCAGTCACCTATCAGCAGTCTTATCAGAATTCCACACATCCGATCAATCGCACACAATCCACTTCTTCTAGTGCAGGTTGTTTGCTTGTTCCGAGGAAAACAACAGTCACCAATCCCTCAGTTCATCATTCCCATACGTCAACTCGTTCACCCAACTACCAGCCACCGTATTCCACCCATTTTGTAGCACCCCTTACAAAGCATCCATCTTCAGGTCCTCCGACATTTGTTCAGCGTGGCCATGCAGGACCGTCCGTGGGACAGCATGCGTCAGCTACTCATCACTTTCCATATTCTCCAAGTCGAATTCCTCCATCTGGCGGTTCTATACATTCTAGCATGAGAACTTTGCGTGCGTCTTCATCAGCCACTCCCTCACCAGCTGGCCTGAGTGGGACGAACCCATCGATCGGGACTGGACATTTATGCATTAATGGCAAGTAAGATAATTCCAAATATCACATCTGATTATGTTCTGGACCTCGATGCTTCTAATGCCTCCTGAATTTGAGGTAGTTTCATCGGACCTTCTATCCGCCTTATTACCAATGTGTTCCTGGACTAGCTTTCGACACTTTATCACACACCCCAGATTTCTAGACTGTCAATGAAGGAGTGATGAAGAAGCCTTTTGTGGCCGTTTTGACCGTTTGCCAAGCGATGTGATCAATTCCAGTCGATTTCCCTCGTACCGCGCCCAAATGCATGACAAATCCCTAACTAGTACGACTGCGGTATTTATCAACCAACATCTACGGTGTTGGGTTATTTTGGTGTCACGTGCAATCCGTTTTTCCTTTCAGTTTTATTTCTCACTGACCCCGTTTTATTTTTTCATCGCGGAACATTTTTATAATTTATTTTTTCTCAAGGTGTGCATTATTTGCCCCACTTTCTTGTACATGTGTATCCATTCTTTATCCACATCTGCAGCTCCGACGATTGTTGTCTTGTTATCTCTTCCAACCAGGCTCCCGCTTTTTCTGGGATGCGGGTTTCCTGGTTTGAATCCGATAACCAGTTATTTTTACATTCGGATCGATAATGCTCCCACACTACTGACTTCCCATTGACAGAGGAGTTCAGTATTGTGTTGTAAAGAAAGGAATTATTCAATTCGTTTTCCATAGGTTGGTGCATTTGCATTTCTCAACTATGCATGCCTCCTGTATGATGCTAATTCGCCATTGTTCAGCTGATATCATGCCCTCATTGTTCTTTAATTTTGGGGAGGATTTTATGTTGCGTGTAAAACTTCGTTTCGCCTGCGCTTGTCCGCCTTGACGGTGAATGCATCAGCCTTACACATATTTCTGAACAATAATATGGCGGTATTTGTATAGGGAGTTGGAAGTGGCTGTACTTACATCGCCCAAATGAGGCAAGGTGAAGTCCACGTGACTGCAGATTTTACAGCTTCATGTTTGTGCGCTGTAGGCCTAAGGCGCGATAAGTTGTCTGAAAATGTAAGCACATGGTGGTATGTCGATTGACAACCGTCGCAGGCGGGAGAGTTTAATGTGTTTTGTGCTGAGCTTGGTTATTTGGATTAGTAGGTCCTATGAGGCAAACTTTCCCAGATTAAAGGTGTCTGAGTGGTGTTCATGGTCTACGAACCCGCTCTGTTTTCTGGTTGTTATGTGCTAGACACCGCTTCGCTTTTATTTGAATTCAGTGCTGCGTATCTGCGGCTTTACACGGTGTTGGACTCCACATTCCTCGCGATCTAGATGCTTCAGCACTATCTCACGAGGGCTTAAACTATCCTATCTAAACGAGCGGACGCCAAAATTTAGTGGTGTAGTTTTCAACTAATGACCCAGTAGTTCTTTGGGTCGTCTAAACGGGCCGCCCACCCATAAGGAATTCCTAATCAGTGCTACGGACGACTGTCATGTTGCTCTGGTGATTGTTGTATCCAGTGGTTGGGTACACTTGTTCGTAGCAACCGGTTGATTTTGCCCCAAATATGTCTAGCCTGACTTTTTTTCCAGAGCTTTAACAAACCAATGAAGCAAGTGCTTCATTTTGTTCAGAAAAGTGGATACGAGTTCGCTGCGATAAATCCCCAATACCTGACACATCATAAGCGGTATTTAATGTGTTCTATGGTGCCAAATGCGGTAAATGCCAGTAGCAAAAATTTTCTTCACATAAACAATTAAGGAAGAGGAAACATTTCAAATAGAACACTCCTTATTTGCTGACAAGTGGTGCTGGTGATAGCCGTCAGGAATAAAATTTACTCGTGTACAGTCAGGCTTGAGTATGAATTCGTCTCATATCCCTATTTTCGGCGTTCACTGGGTAATCAAATATAATATGCATGTGGGTCATTCTGGGCGTTCCTATCAGCACAGCTGAATTTCGCCGCAGTTTAATACCCATCAAAGGCCAAGCATCAGACACCACTGGTCACTTGGAACACCAAGTATTTAAGTATCATGATCAGTTAGAGGAAGTTATTTGTTGATTCACTAAGTTCTACTCACCAGACTTAGGTCCCGCTCTACGGTTTACCCCACTGAATCTGTTCACCGTCTCTATGGGTCAGGAAGATCACTTTTTGTGTTTCGGTAGGTTATTGAGCTTCATTGTTGTATCGGAAGGATTTCTACCACATATTTGAGGTACGACCCAGCAGAAGGGGTTGAAGTACATTAGGAAGTCTTTGTTGGCTGTATCCAAGACCTCAAGTGACCCTCTATGCGGAAGCGCTGAAAATATCATGGTTAGCCGATGTCTTGGACATTCATGTCAGTTTCTTCCTAGGCTGTCGGGTGGCACTAGGCTCCCCTCCTTCACTATTGAGCTTTGTGGAAATAAATTAATTTGTTTGAACGACAACGAAGCACACAGTACCACCCTAGTGTTGTCACTGGTGAGCACGCAAAATGGGAAGGACTGGGGCAGACTGTAGGCTTCGGTCACCTTTTCCTCGGTGGACCCGTTTGTGCCATTATCCTATCACATTAAGGATCGTGCTGACGATAGGGAGGTGATATCTCTTTGGGACGTGGGGTCCAGTCGTTTAGATAACTGTATTTCAGTCACTTGGGGAAATCGAACTAATCAGATTTGCGTAACGCCCTAAGGTTGGGACCGACAGTGTAGATTAGATGAGGTTTACTTTACTCATTTTAATGCGAGTGCCTACATAGTCCTAAATTCTGCATGTTTTCGGCTACGTAACGTGCCTTTAAAAGGAAATTCAAGATAGGTCTGTCGGTGCAAATATTAGTTGCGATAATTCCAAATAACACAGGACGCGAGGATGGTGTATTCATGCAATTCGTATTCTCTTGTCAGTATAAAGGGCAATAACCAAAAAAGGCTTTTATAGGCATTTACAAAACGAGATTAGTCACAGTATTGCAGATGGGAGATCTCAGGTGGAAAGACGACTAATATGACCTATTGTGTCCAGAGCAGCACGACAGTCACACCTTTTTATCCAATGAGAGCTCTAACAACTTATTTCAACGGTCTCGATAAACCTCAGAACACGGATTTTAGTGACGAAGAAGGGTGGTAAGTGCTGTGATGGGTGCGACTTGATGGTTTGTAGGGCGATGTCTGCCCATAGGAGGCCGGTGTTTTTCGCTTGGTGGTCAATCCTGTATTTTGAGAAAGCTAATCTCTGATCCAAGGAGACATGCACTCTTATCGCTTATCAGTTCTTCCAAGGTTACTTGCTCCGCGGTTACACACAAACTGGTATAAACCGTGATCTGTCCCAAAGAGGTTGATTTTCTCTGAGTGAACGTGATTGTAACTCCAAAGTCCGGTTGAGGACGTATAGTTCCGCTTTGTTGGATGTCCCCTTAAGTGCTGATGTTGAGCGTTGGATTGCTGTTGTCACTTTTGTCTGTTCTGAAGGGGAGCTCACAGGGACCTTGGAACAAAACGAGTATCCTTCGCTGCGTTAAACCCAGCTATTGTGATAAAGTTCCAAACGGACCGAACTACATAGAGCTCACCTTTTACTTTCCTTCTTTGACACCGAAATTCACGTGTTCTGTGTTGTCCAGGCTGCTGAAATAATTCGATCAAACCCTGCGCTGGATTCAAAGGCAATTCGGTGTGACCTTTATGCTGTCCCGAACTCAGTGACACAACAGGTTATACTTTTCGGTTAGTAAACTGGCCCGTGAGATCGGCGTATACATGAAAACCGTTGTTCTGTGAATCACTAGAAAGACCCCGTTTCCCCGGTTACTGATCTTGATACGGACAAATGACAACGAAATGTCTGCATCTACCATTTTCCGTCTCCCAGAATAGAATGACTGTTTCGTTTCAAAGTGGTGCTTTTTGAGTAACCATCCTGTCTGTAAGGCGAAATGAGTTCTCACAAAGCTGCTGCTGTTTTGTATACCATTTTGCAATGGGATTTACGCGCTGAGTCTGTACAGCTATCCGTTTCTTTCAACCTTTGACAGGACGTCCAATGCGTGTGTATGTAAATGAATTCACGAAATTTCGACAGTAGTGATCGAGCACTGCCGCATCAAAGGATCTAACTGGGTGCCGTTCATTTTTACCGGATGTGAAAGCCATTGAACCCATTAAACAAACGTTTCAGTTGGAACGCCACTGGCCTGCTTTTTTCCGGTAAAATGTGGGTACGTGCACAATGCCACTACGAAATAATTTTGTCTGGCATATGAGAATACGAAGCCATATCCTGATGTAAGAGGTTATATGTAGTGCTGCCTCTTCATGTAGGGGGAAGGCAGTTCTTCTGGTATGAACTCACCATAATACCGAGCTCGAGCTCAGTGGTTAAGGCGTGAACTTACTAACCGGAAGGTCCGTGCTTCGAACCCAGCCTCTGCATCTCGACTACTGTTGTCTATGCTTGGCTGTATCTCTCTCGGCCTTCGTGATTCCTTCGGGCGGAATGGCAGCCAGGCGCAGCAAGGGTGTTGCAGCTGAATCATATATATATACCCATAATACCAGGGAAAGTGCCCAAACAGCAATGATGTGAACACTTGAGAGATCCGGAAATTATCCCAAATAACCGTAGTTTCCGAGACCACGTTCGTCCAAATCTCTGACTGACCCTTCATCGGATGATACAGATAGTCCTCAAACTAATGGACTGCATAAATGGCGAACACTGAAAAGAAGCAACCAGGAGAGCAGATGGAATTGAAGGAAACACACTGATTCGCTGGTATTTACGTCAACCGCCGATCCATCACCACGTTTCCCAACTGCCAATTAAAAACTACTCAGAGAAACTCACGATTTCTATGCAATTACTTCTATTATAAGTTTCCGAAACATTTCGTCGAGTCGTGTTGATTATTGAAGAGGAGATTTTTCGGTTTCAAATGAGATTGTACTCCACGAGTTAGTTTGTGCTTGCGAGCCGAGAGCTACCTTTCGGTTGTTTCAGAGATGGCTTTTCAGGAAACCTTGGGTATATTCTAGCCAGACACCCCTCAGTTAAATTTTGGCCGCGAGTGCCTGAGAAATGCCCATCTTTGGAGTCACGACGAAATTGATTATTTAGACTACTTGCTTGTTTTCTGGTTTGCGACAAACAGACGTTTTTTCACGAAAATAGGAATCGTGGACCAAGTACAGCGACAGCGTTTCCTCCCCTAACTTGCGCCAACCGAAAAGACAGCTATTCATCAGTGACAGACAGAAGAAACTTCCTTCTTTGTTGGTGATTTGCAATGTAAGGAAGCAGGAGCTGGGAGGCTTGCGGCGATTTTATCGGATCAGCTTTTGGAAAAGCTGATGTGCGTGTAGCGAGACACGTGGTGGAACATTTCGCATTCCAAATCTAGCCGGTATGCAAAATGTGACACCAACATAAACGAAAGTAGTGCATGGATGCCTACCCTACATTAAGGAGACTAGTGGGCTTGATAGGCTGGACTTCTCAATTTCGTCCTTTAGAACTAAGATGTTCAAGCAACCGAATGGCTCAGGATACGACGGACCACCAAAATAACCCTTATTGTTTTACAACTGAGAGTGAAGATGATGTTCAAGGCAACTCACGGTTCTACAGGCCGTTAACTGCAGTTACAACTGCTACTGCATCTTAAGGTTATAAAAGCGTTAATGCAGAACTCTCCCTTCCCAGCCTCATTTTTGTCAATATCTGCAAATATGAATTATAACTTTTCCGAACTAGTTACCATAGGAAAGTACGACTAGATTATCGCATACAGAATAGGGCGAACCCATTTACACTCCGGTGTGCAAGAATAACCTTGGTATCAACTGCAATAGGTGCGCACTAGGGTCAAAGGCTTCTTTCGGTCCTAGTCAGTGGTAGACAAGTTCCGGCAAGTATTGCACTTAACTTGATAAGGGCGAGCGCCACATGATCTAAACAACAGATCAGGCCAACAGTTAGGTTTTCAGCACTTAGTGGCTTTAAGTCTGGGGATATTTGCGCCTGTGTACACACAAGCACTGAATTCCTGTGAGGTATGCCGCCCGTCTGATATCCACCGCAAGTGGTGATTTAAGACGTTCGGGTACAGGAGGGTTATCACTGTCGACAAGAAAATAAAATCTTGCCATCTATGCTGCGCTGTTATGATTCAGATAGCTCAATTTCAACCATTCGGTAATCAAGCAATGAACAAGTGTGTCTATTTCTCTTCACGGTTGAGTATGTGGCCAAGGAGTAGTTATTATTTAACCTTCCTCATTAAATTTCTTGAAGTGTTTTCATGTCCAATAGTCAAACACTTCAGTCAAGAACCTCCCTACAAGGAACGCACTCCGTTTTTTGGGTTGAAATATACAATACAAAACAGCAAACGACTGGGCTCTGACTTCAATTCTCTGCATAGCTGCCATACGCTCGGTAGGCAGCACGAGTTCTGGAACATTGTCATCGGCTTTATCCCAACGTGGTTGATGTTTACATTAGGTGAGATGGCTCAGTGGTTAGAGCGCGAATTTGCTGACCGGAAGGTCCATGGTTCGAACCCGACCTCTGCATCTCGGCTTCCTCTGTTTAGGGTTGGACAACCTGACAGTATCCCACCTCCCGTGCTTCCTTCGGGTGGCATGGCAGCTAGGCACCGAAAGGGTGTTACACCTGAACGATACGATATACGATACGATGTTTCCATTCTGGGATAGCTTTCTTCTGATTTACGGCTAACATCGCCCCTGAGATACGACGCTTCCTCTAATCTGGGATGCGGTGAGCTTTCTCGCCAAAATGGCTTTCGTTTCATTAGTGATGAAGGTCGAGCAGTGCTTATGGCACAGTCGTGAGTAGTCTTCGTCACAACGCTGCAAAGTCGGGGCGCATGTACGAAAACAGTTATAGCCTAGTACCACTGGGATCTGTTTTCCAAAACATCATTCCAGTTTATTCCTAATGTTGATTCAGCAGTTGTGGATACTGGCTGACTGCTTCGAGAGCGGTCCGCACGATAGCACTTATATGACTTCATTATCCACTCTTTTGTCACTGCCCTCGGGGTTAGTGCTTATCTGTCATAGTTTGGAGGAAACGAAAATCTGAGGTAAGTGGCCGTTGTTTCTTGTGTAACAGACAGTTTAAGACATCTGAATAGTTTATCCAGACTGGTTAACAGCCTAACTGACGATTCTACAGCTGCTGGTAAGAGGTCTCGTGTATGAAAATCTTTCGTTTTACTCAGATTTTCCGTAATGAGGTTGAAACTGTAAATTTTTTTATGGTCTGTGGCATTGAGCGTAACTATATTGTGCAGTTTCCATTCCATGAAGTTTCCAGTGATCTCTCTGTGCTCCCGACTATTAGCTGCCATTGGGTGAAGATCTAGTGAGCGCTTTCAACGCTGATAGGGTTCTTGGTGAAGATCATCCTCGTATGTTGACAAGTTTGTCGGAGGCCAAGAGCGATAAGGCGCACACAAGTAAGTCCATGTAGCCGCACCGCAGTCCTACCCCATCATTACCGCATTGTTTGTAGAGCAGCCGCCCTTTCTATCGTACAGACCATCGGGTGAGCGGTGGCCAGTGAAAAAACCGTTCTTACCCTCTCTCAAATAGGGCGCCGTTCAAAGTTCATTCTCCAGATTGGTCCGTCCTCGCGACTAATCTCACTGCAAACACAGACCCAGTTATGAAACATAATCAGGCCCTATACCGCAGAGTTCATTTTGACTGGTGTGAAAACGGGCGGCCCCGCGGCTCACTTCCACACACCTATCTGTATCAGGCCTGTTTTTTCTGACTAAATGAGGCATCAGCACACTTCTTTTTATCAAATAATACTATCTCACAGTTCGTGAGTTAGTAAAGCTGCCTGCGAACGTGCAACACACCCGCCTCTGGATGAGGTGATTTCAACGAATCCAAAAGTTTCTACAACAGTATACTTCCCAGGGGGCATCTATCCCCATAAGGAAATGCTTTGTTTGTTGCCCAGGTTTGACAACTGTTGATTTTGAGACCAGCATGTCCGATCTACAACCTCGAGCAAAGTTGCAGAGGGAAGTGGGGTGCTATTTTTGCTGAGTGGTAGTCAACCGATGACAGCATATTGACGTGGGAACGAAGTCAAACAGCCAAATCTTTTACGGCTATTATACTGCCCGTCAGGGTTTAAGTTAAACTCACACGAAAAGCCAAACGCTTTCTGTTTGACAGGTAAGCAACACAAAATATCTCGGTTAACTCAGAGTATGGCGACTGCCTAAATGGATAGCCTGAGTGTGACGCTGTTCTTTCACACAACCAGCCACTGGCATGGGTGGAAGAACAGAGTGCAATCTATGAAGCAAATGGCGGAAAATAATATCCGTTTTGAACTAGGTATTGAACCCCCAGTTTTCCGGTCTGTTGTATGGAAAACTGATCGCAAACATGCGACTTATCTTCTCTTAGTGGAGAACATTTCCCTTGACCGACACCTGTAGTGCGAGTATTCAATGGAACAGACTCTATCCGGAGAACACCTGGTGGCCTAAAGTACAAGTTTGAGATGTTGCTTCTTTCTTCTTTTCCATACCTAGGTCCTATAGTGTGAAAACAACTGTCGTTCAGTGCGATTTCGATCATCTGTGCAGAATTTTTGGGCAAATCAAATGAGTGAAGTTGTTAGTGGTCCGTTTAATGGCACATTGCAAACGGCTATTGACAGTGCCTAGAGGTTCTTCTGACTGGAAAAATTCCCAAGAGGCAACCTGAGTATGATTTATTCAGACAATTCCCAGGAATGAATGGAATAAGCTATCCTAAATGATAGTACCGGCTGGGAAGGACTGCTGTGTGATGACTGTCGCTTAGGGCGAGAATCCTCTATCCGATCAGACACGAAACGCTCCGGGATTAACGTAACGATGCAACTATCCCAAGATTAGCATCTCACGAGAAAATAGGTCGTTGCTCTTTTCTGAGGAATTCAACACTGGCTGACGGGGAAGGCTATTGCGGCCTATCTTGGGATAATCAGTGCAATTAGTGTTAAGCATTGTTCCACCACCGCAGGTGCGTGGTGCAATGCATAAGGCAACACTATGGATTCTTTTGTCCTGTAATAGTGGTATCAAAATTTCATTTCTCGAAATGTGATGAACGAATATTCTCTAGATCACTTCAACACAAGTACCGAATGTTTTGTACGGTACGCCACTGGTATACTGGTCATATTTTATAACGGCACACTTGTCTTTCATCATCCCAGGACCTGTCAAAACAGTTTTCCTATTGCATCTCCCGTCATATCGTAATTTTTTGGATATTCCTAACTGGTCAAAAAGGGGTTAATTCCGCCAAACAGACTGCACGATTCGGTGCGCATTATCATGGCAGTAACCGTATCCGAGGGTTATAACGATTATCTTATTTTATCAATCAATCAGTTCAGTTGATTTACACTTAATCGTTTGGCCATACTCGAGATAGGAACCTGTCAGCTAGTGGGTAGCTGATACCATTTCACAAGATTGAAAGACCCACGGTGACAAAATAACGTTGCTGGTAATCCATGGGGCATTCATCCATTGAAAGTTCGTCCTGTGAAGTACCGTAATGGGACTCTCAGTTATTGATTGAATTACATGCGAGTTATAAATAAGTTCGACAGTAGGATGTGTTGGAACTATACCTCGTTTACCAGTTCTCAAAAGGCAACCGGCATTCCGAGTGTGAACTCTAGCTCCTTCAGATCCGTTTGTTGGAGACATTTCGCGATCGACTTTGGGACTAACCTGCAACCAGTCACTGTTTAGAAATTCCCCGACACGTTACACCATCAATCAATGCTAGAGATTTGGCGCACTTCTAGCGGATTTCGGTCATTCAAATAATAAACCTCACAGGTATAGGTCCATCGAAAGAGAAATCTGATACACACGGCTTAATCCGAATTATTTTCACCGCGAAGTAGCCAGGGATAAAAGAGGCTGCATGCTACACATATACCCTGTGACTTGCCACAGGAGGACTAGGACAAGATGGCTTACTATCCGCCTGCATTTCAGCTCGTTGACGGACCATACAGACGGCTTCATATCAATTATCCGCCTAAAACACACATAAGTCAGTTAGAGTAAGTTGAGGAGCGTGTCATAAAATCAAGAGTCCAGTAATGGTACCTGTGATCAGCCCATTAATTGTTGTTACCGTGAAGAGACTTGGGAATTCAAATGAGGACTTCGTCCTGAAAAGCCGAGAAGCACTGTACAGCTGTTTCATCCTTATTAGGAAACATCAACAGTGCGCATCTCAAGAAATTCCATGGTTTCCGAAACCGCGACCTCTCAGCTTGTAGTTTGAACGCTTAACCGTTCACCATGACTGGCTGATCAGCAGTGTGATTAACTCGCACCTGGCGCCGCTCCCCCTTCAATCACGAGGTTCAAATCACGTGACGAATTCTCCAATGGATGTTTCACTCATTGGGCGACTTTTATTCCTCCACTGAGCTACTTATTTTGGAGGTAACTAGCTCACAGAGAGAATAAAATTCACCCGATGATTGAAACTTCCATAAGAGAAGTCGTTACACGAGGATCCAGTAAACAAGTGTGACCACGTGATGTGCATCCCGTGATTAACGGGTGAGCGGTGCTATATCCTGTCTAAGTGCATGTTAACCATTGTCGATCAGCCCCTCAGTTAAGTGTTCACCGGGAGATCAAGGGTTCGTCAGATGCGCCCTGCTGATGACTTTCAATGAGGATGTGCAGTGCTTCTCGGCCTTTCACTATGGACTGTTTTCACTCACAAGACACAATCTCGTTTCTTCTCTAATGACTCCATGATCAGACAACGTTTTATCCGAGGGGATACTCCTTCCTGCAAATATTTTGGTTTGTGATCTTTTACCCTCCTCTTGTCTGGATATCCCGGTATTTCTCATTAAATGTCTCAATACGAATCAGTAGATGTTCCGATACGAAGTTCAGCTGTTCCGATTAGGACACATGAAGTATTCAGAGCAATGTGACTCTCAGGGACTTATGTTACGAATTGGACATCCCGAAGGCTCGAGATTCCCATCAGACCTTGGGTTTTCTATCAAAGCATATTCAGTATAATAACGGGGAACTAGGATTTCCCGTGATAAAGTAGAATCAAAAGATGGGAAGGAAGCGTCTTCAAGATAAAGTTAAGTCTCTGTGAATAATATACAATACAATATACAACAATAAGTGGTCCATAGCCGTTTCCGCTGTCATGATGACAGACACACCACAGCAACAACAAACCCTAAACTCAAGAAAGATACCCTACACTTGCGGAAGCTCCGTCGCCATTTGTCAGCTGCGGACAATGTGGCAAAGGTGTACTGGCTCAGGTTACCACAACTTCTAGAACCCACCAAAGGGAGAGAGAATAAGAACTAGCAGTACTGCAAGCGATAGTCGAACCATGTAAGCGCAAGTAGTACTCGAGGAGGGAATACGAGTTGAGGTCTGCTCCTCTGGTGGAGACAAGATGTTCGGTCATGTCGACCCATATCCGTCGGTGTCTCCAACAACTCACGTGTCACGCCCCAGGATTCTCGCCCAGAGAGACGGTAATGCCGCTGTGACTGGATTTATTGGTAAGTAGCTCAAGTTGTACTGCCAGAGCATGACCCGACGAAGAGGAAAAACGTATGACAGCATTTGCAAACCGTAATAAATTATTCACAAATGCGACGATACGCCAGCAATGCTATCACATGTCACTTCATTCACGGAAGCTACCGAAACAAGTACCAAGGCATACACAAAAACAGGAAGAGCACGTGATTAAACAATGTAAAAATGGTTAATCGAGACGGTTGACCAGTTCCATATGGCATGGAGTACAGGCGTCAAACATTGAACATTTCAAATCGGCCAGATGAAGAGGGGAGAGGGAATGAGAGAAATCCGATTGCGTATATAGCACCGCTATGGTTATTCCGTTTTCCTTTCGGAATCCTTCTTGCTGTCGGAGAACGCGACAATAACAAAGCTAAGTAAGATGAGATGGACAACCACGATGGCGACTACAGCACCGTATAAATAGGCTGAAGAATTAGTGACGTTGAATACCTCTGAAACCAAACAGTGAAATTGGAAGCCAGGAAACTCACCCACGAAAACACACTTCGAGGTGAAAAATGATGCCAGAGGTAGGGTAACAATTAGTAGACTGAAAAACACCAAGGTCTTTGTTGCCGCTGGATCAAAAATAGCCATTTTCGTGCTCCTTATGAGCACACGATAATCGAAGTTGTATCACGCGAGTGGCTGAAATGATAAATAAGGGACGATGAGTTGAACCCGCGGGAACCGTTACCCAAAATGATCAAAGCGAATAAGTTCACATAGGCTCAACAGGTTTACCGGAGTGGGTACAGCTCATTTGCTCAAACATGGGCCCACGTTTCTGAAGTATCCTCGGAGTTACCGGTGCTCACAGAATGAAGCTCAGATTTGTGGCTCTTATCGTGAACTTCAACATCAGGAGTTACAAAATAGAGCACAAAATTGAAGGATAGGATTGACGCAAATAACCATGTATTGGCTGCTTATTACCTGAGTCTGGTACATTGTCCAAAGTAATATCAGCGAGACAAAACTGTACTGTACTGGTTCACGTGTGAAAGGCAGTGATGGACTGAGCTCATTGGTTCGCAGAATGTTAGCCTTTAGATTGTAGGGTATCTGCAGAGTAATGAAACATCGCCGAAGATGATAGTCTTAAGTGTATCAGGACGACCTCTGCAGCTAGCGCACTGCACGCAGAATCGAAATGCACCACCGCATGAAAACTTACGCCGTGGAAAAGCAAAAACATCGCTTAAATCACACACGAAGAAGGCGGTTTGCACAGCTGCTACTAGGAAAACTAACCGGTGGATGTCTTGTGCAACTAGAGAACTTCCAGTCAAGAACGTCTTCAAACACACTGGCGGAAACTGTTAACACGATGGACTTGGGGCAGACTTTATTAATCACGCTACAGCGACCGTCACCTAGAGGCAAATGAATGGATCGTCCCATGAGATGCATTTCAACGAGACCAATGAATGCACCAGTCAGAAAAAGTACAACAAAAGTGTTGGGTACCAAAAGTGGTACAAAACATAAATTTTCATTTCAAACAATAAGGCAAATATGTACACATATATACAAGAAGGAGCATCAGTGTGTTGTATTCAGACCCTTCCCACTGATTACTAGACTAAGAAGTGCATTGAAGTCCTCCACAGTGCCTGTGGTTTTGCTCTGCCTGTCCGAAAAGTCAGCTTCCAGTTCTTGTTTAAGCAAGGTTACCTCCTTCAAGCTTGCATCCACTGCACGGTTGGTTTGGTTGATTAATTTGGTGAGCTGATCCGAAGGCACTGCAGAAGCTCGACTGGATTGTGCGAGACACTGAGATTCCAGCTGCAAACGGATGAGAGTAGGTCCGGTTATAAAAGATGTAGGATTTCGTTTGAGCGAAAATGGAATCGAACACCTTTTTTCAACAACAGAAGATCAGTTATTTACTAAACCAGAACACAGGGTATAAAACACCGAGTAAGACCCGTGAATTGTTGTAGTTTTCATCTGCATGCACTATTTCTATCACAGTCCAGCTTTCCTCACTTGTGACACTGAATTCAGTGAGCTATGTCGGTTCGATGGAGTAAGGTGATTCTCTGGTAAGAAAGGCACACTCAGGTGCCCGCGAGACTTTGCAGGAACATGCATCGGGTACTTATCAAGTAACAATACATTCAGCGATCCCTAGTGATTTGAAGGTTGATGATGCCCTCCTCACAAGTTGAAAATAGAACTGATTCCAAGCTTGGCGAACAGACCAACAGCCACCTGATCAATTACCAGAACTGATTCCGTTCCTTTTGTATTCAAAGCCGAGACGTCTGTGCATGGTCAAAACATGTTTCCAAACCTTCCCGATGAATCTGATGCGGTTTTCAGGGTAGTGGCTAATGGAAAGAACGCCAAACACCGAGAAGCAAAGGGAACTAAACAGCGCCTGTGTTATTACAACCGGCCTAACTTTGAAGCTCAACTAAGCTCATCAAGGCAAGATACATATGAAGGTATGGGGGTCTACGATAAAAAAGCTTGCGTGAAGTTCACGTACCGTCGGCAAATCAATAGGTCGAATTTGGCTGTGGAATTAGTGACGAGCCTTGGTAGTTTTATTGGAATGTCCTCTATAAAGACCGTTTCTGGTCGGGATATCAAGTACCTGCTGTAACAGCTATAGAATCAGTGGTCATCTTTCTGGTAGCCATCTGGATAGGTCAATTTGCCCTCATGTTTGTTCCATAATAATCAATCACAGTGTTCATTGTTTAATATCAGATGATTGAAGTATATGTAACAAAGTATATTTTTAATCAAAGACAAACGTTCGAACGTAACACTCCTACAGCATCCACTCATTCGAGGCTAGCTAAATCGAAGTCTCACCAGCGTTTGTTCCACATGGGCTTTCCGATAGCTTTTACACAGCGGTGGCAATGTACAATGGAAACGAAGCAAATTGATCCACCTGTTTACGTGATAGCTATTTCCACTCCAATAAACGTGATCAAATGGGAAAGCTGGGATGGTTGGTGTGGGAGTCAGCAGGCGTAGCGTGACACAAGCAGACTACCGGCGTCATCGTTTTGCGATAAGCGTAAGGTTCACTGAAGCTCAACGCGTGAATTCTACGGTTCATTGCTACTCGCAGTGGCAAGACAATCCGCAGTGAAATTCTACTGCAGTTCATTATCATGTTGGTATGATGTGGGTAGTATTCACAAATCAGTAACGGAGGCACGTGGTACATTGTATTCGGACAATAGCAGTTAAGGGTAAACAACTCAGTAGTCAATTAAGAGAGCACACATGTGAAAAGGCAACATACCTTAGGGTCCAATTTAGTGCGCAGGTACTGCGGAACAGTGTCATGGTTAAACAATGCCAGGCGGTCCTCAGTTGCTTTGGCTAATGTGGGATCAGGTTCCGGATTAAGCAGCATCGGTGTCAAGGCTAGAGTATGTTCACTCGAAAAGCGGTCCGATTCCAAGACTTTCCGGATTTCACTTAGCTCGGACGCGCATAAAGCTAATGTGCTCAAATATCGAGGCCAATCACAACTTTCTCCCTACCGCGGGGTAGAGGATGGTTGAAAACAAAAGAATACCTGTGTTTCAAGTCTAATCACTAAATCTTGCACTTTTTGCTTCAGTTTGTACAAAGCATTGTACAATGTCTTGACGCTCTCCATCTGCCTTCGTTCTGTGGCCTGCATGTTCGCAGAGTTACCACAAGTGAGCCTACAATAGTGAAGCGAATAAACAAAGTAATGGAAGCAACTCAGTCAAATGATAATTAGGTATCTCACTGGTCTCCAGGCCTGCCCTCCCATATGAGTCAGCTGTAGTGAAGCGAGCATTGCAACTGAGAAACGCTGCAGTAATGGTAAGGCAAGGAAACGTGTAGCGAGCTAGTATTCAACCCGTTTCAAAGTGACCTGCGGTCGTTATTCTCCACTGGTAGTGGATACCAGCTGGAGAGAATAAACACCCAGTCAACGGACTGCGAAATTCGCGGTGGGTCAAACAATTCGTCTGGAAAGGCCTAAGAGGGATACAGACTATTGACTCGCTTTGCTGTGATCTCGTCTTTCTACTTGTTAGCCTCGTAGAAAAATGGAACCTCAAACGCGTAACCCGCCGATACAGTCTGGTTTGTTTGGCGCTAAAAGTAAGGCGATTGTGTGGCTCCCAAGGAACTGTACAGAATGAAAACCTTTTGACACAAAATACGCGTCTGATTATTGAACTGGTGTAAACCAGGTCAATTAGTCCATACATGCCCAAAACATGGATATTCTGGCGCGCAGCGTTTTTTGTCGAGGAAATCCTGTCGAAAAGTCGTGGTTGATCAGGTTCTGTTTTGAAATGACTCAGTGTAGTTAGGTGGTTACCCATTAAGCTCGAAGAAGGTTCCCAGCTTTCACCGTTAATGAAAAGATTGAAGATCAGCTTTTAATCGTCTCTAGAGTCAACTACATATACTGAAACGGAGAAACAGAAAAGTAGTAACGTCACATAAAGTGGTAATGATTCTTGTATATATATATATATATATATATATATATATAT
>SJOL01005999.1:0-15040 GCA_004794785.1 Opisthorchis felineus
AAAGCCGCCTAATTGGGTTTTATTGTGGCAGATGATATGCCTTCGCTCATGGCAAAACTTCGGTAGACCGGACGCGTGCTTTTGTTGACGTCAGGGGAAGGTCACAATAGCCACGTATGTTTCTTCAGATGGTAGCAGATAAGCCGTTTTGGGCAAGTTTTTTTAAAGCACCTAATGTCCGGGCTGTAGGTACAAGCTGTATACTTTCCTGATCACGGATGGCATGGTTACCGGGCGTCCGGTGATATGTTCCTTCGTGGAAAGCGAACAGTTTGCCCTTATGCTTAAACTGTTCAGATTATTCAGGAAAATGATGGGGGTGCCGTGTCAAGTGAAGACCTTCGTCATGGACAAGTTGGCAGCACAAATGCGGGCCGCAGGAGTCGTGTACGGCTGCGACGTCATGTTGTGCTACTTTCATAGTGCAAAAGCCCTCAGGACGCGCGTATGTACAATACAATATCCGTGTACGTTTGATCACAGATGCACTCTGCACTGGGCACGTTCCCCACAGCATAGCTCACCTGGGCAATAACTTACACTAGGTTTTTCATCATAATACGAGCCCACAGGTTCCGGCGAGATCTGCAAGTACTGTGCAGCACGGACCTGCAATTCGTCTCTTATCTTAAGGCCCACTGGTTATACATTATCCTAAAATGGGCCATACACACGCAGTCCAGGATGGCTCACTTTTTTAATGTGACCAACAACCGTCTGGAGAATGTCGATGGTCGCCTTAAAAACCGGGTGCTCCACTCCGACACACTGGAGCACGCCATACAAAAGGTGTCCCGCCACTCCGAGTGGCTCATGTGGGAATTTGGGATGCGACCGGCGAGGGCTACGTTATGATAGTGGTCTGTCGAATGACTACGTACGCATGTTCCCTCGTTTTGCGGCACTTGGGGCCGCGACCGCCAAGGCTACACTATGATAGTGTTAGAACAAACAAGGTGAGTGCAACCCACGTTAGCTAATTTATAGTTAGTGATGTAAACACCCAGTTGCTCCCTGACGGTTGACACCTGTGCTGGAGAATGCACATGCCCCTTCTACCAGGCGATTGGGCTCCCCTGCATCCAATTGTTCTCTGTATTTAGAGATCAGTCGGTCCCAAGAAGGAAGAGCTATTCTTGATGGACTTTTCTTAGGTTGCTCCCAACTCACCACTGGTGGCTGTCGGATTACAACCTGCCGGAAAACGGTGTGCCCCTTACACTTGTACCCAAGCCACCACCGACAGCTTTGGACGGCCTGCGTAAACAACTGAACCGTGTGGTGAATAAACATCAGTGGCTGGAAGCCACAAGGGCCGTGCATCGCGTATCTTATCACGTCGACTGTTGTGATGGTGAACCTTGTCCGCTTTGCGGCGATGCTTTTCTGGCTTGTGCCAAAGGCGAGTCTGCAGAAAAATAATTTATTTTTCGCTCTTAGCCCCCGGCCCGTCCAGAAGACGCAAAGGTGTTCTTGCTAACCGATCCGCAAAGAATAATTTGCACAACAAAAACATTCTACACTATCAAGTGGCAAACCTGAAAATGTCGTAGCTTTCGAGAAACCAATTCCATTGTGCGAATGCTGAGTTGCCTACAGACTCAATTCATCCCGTCACTTGTAATGCGCGGATGTTGCAGTCTCGGGGATCTTGGCCATGTGCCTCAGAAGATGCATACTTGGTCATTCAGAAGACCACGTTTAAGACGTAGCTAAGGTTTCACGATTCCCGTCCATCCAGGTGATGCGATATAGGCATCCCATATTCCCGCATGGTTTACTCAGCATGCCGGGAGTGCCTAAGTGAGGCACCCGTCTTTTCATGTGACTGCTGACCCTCTCCGGAGGATTGGTTATCATACTGCCGAATTGGAAAATCCCAGAGCTTTTATAGACGACCTCTTTGAGGGTGATATAGGGCAAGAAAATTGTAGGATAAAAGACTAATTTCAGATCCATGCATCACAGTATTTGTAGGTTGTGACGAAATCTGTGTGCCAGTATTGTGATCGAAAGCCCACATGTGGCATTGCATAGACGCGATGTACGGTGGAGAAGATATCGGGTGTTGGCAGACGGATGTTATATATAAAGTGCGTCTTTTTTTAGCTTTACGAGTATGGAAATAACATGATACGACACCACAGCCAGCCACGACTTTGACCGCCTACATTCCTGTCGCTAATTTGCCCATGAAGAATATCATCGCTGGATAATCTTCACCCCTTATACCATGAACAAACTGCTCGGTTGCCAAAAAAGCAGGCATAATTAGACGCGTGGTAAACAAGCCATATGTAATCACCGACGTGTTATAAACCCAAATAGTTTCGCGGCGTGTATTCCATAGACAGCTAAGACATCCAGGAACACTGGAAATACCTAATATTCCCAACGTATCGAAGCGAATGTTTTGCACATTCCTCTAATTTTCCGCATTTTTGGAGGGTTGGCAGACTGGATATTTCTAGCACGTACTGACTAAATCTGCTTGATTCAAGATGTTTAAAAGTGCATTCATCGTGAATTCTATTCGCATAATTTAATGCTACGTTGGTCTTTATTTTCTCTGCATGGTCATCAATAGAAAGATGTTATTTACCCTCATGTCTCCAATGTACCGCCCAACGGGTGGGCTCATCCGGTGACCAGCGCAAGCTTTGTAGCCAGCTAAACAACGTGAAATTTATGAGAATTTCAGCTGCCGCCAAATAAGTTGTGCTTTTTGTAAAGCGTAAATTTTTCAGGGTTTGGATCACTGTTGCACCTTTAAAGCGAGTCATGTATGTTTTTATTCCCGAAGCAAACTGATTTAAATGTACCTTTACACAAAGAAGCACAGGAAACCAAAACCTAAGACGTTTTATTATGTCACAGACCAGGCCTTCTGCGCGCTGTCTATCTGAGCTTTATGTTTCACACCTATATCTGATGGACCTTGCTCTTTTTTCATAATGTTTGTCGAATTTAAGCGTGCTGTGTAAAAACCGGGGTTATACGTATGTCCAGGTTTACAGTTACTTTCGTATTGGAATACGTCGTCTTACAGACGGTCGGGGGTAACGATAAAGATAATGTTTATTCGCAGCGAGTGGTGGCATATCGTCAGCCATGAGCATAATGGTACAGTCAGAATAAACGCATCACTGGTGAGACTCGTGGGTACTATGAATTGCGTAGAAACGAGGTAGTCACACAAAAAGTGAGCATCATTCGATGCACACACAGTCGTGACTAAACCGACACAATGTAAGTGCGCTGGATATCGAGGGGATAAAAACGCAGTTATTAGGGTTTTCCCTGTTTTGAAGAACATATCAAGCTGATGCAAGATCAGGCCGTAACAATTTGAAGATGGCGGACAACAACCGAACGGGGGAAGAAAATATTAAGGCATCCTGCCTGGCACTTGAGACAAGGAGAGAATGAATGAGAAAACTGCAAATTACGGAAAATGCGGAGCCAGAATAGCGGATCTGGCGAAGCAAGAGTATTCCAGTAATTCGGCTGGCCAAATCGAACCAAATAAAAACCATCGCTGAGGCACCCCGGGTTTTGGACAGTTGGGTTCATGGCCAGGGTCTTGAAAAACGTATGCGGCGATGGTGAGCTGGAGAAATTCGTCGTACGGATATATGGTAGCGAAAATATCAGAATCGCGGCGTTCAGTGAAATTGTATAGACTCACTGGCGACCCCGTCGGAGCGGAGTTGGGCCTACAAGATCCCTGACAGCGTGAGATATTGATATCTTACAGGACGGAGCGCGATCTCTAAAGAAAATGATTTAATTTATGTGGAGGACAGATGGAAAGTCCACCGAGATGGTCAGATCTGAACAAAAGGTTTAGCGGATTAGAACGAACTCTCTGCAGTCACGGTTGAGGCCATGTAGGCAGTTTATATATTTGCAGCTGGGGTTCCGAAAGGGCAAGATGGGACAGAGAGAGTACTCGCGGATCTGCCGTGAGACTGGGTATTGTAGTGACTTGCAACCAATGCATTGACATACTGCGGTTTCTGGGCAGCCCCGTAACGGACGTCATGTGCGAGGTGATCGGGACGGACATTTTGTGGGCAGCGGGATTTTCGATTAGCCAAGGGGATACACAGAGTTAGAACATAGCCTATTTATAATCGCATGTAGTGTCGGTTCAGTTGGTGATCCATGTTGATATACAGAAAATGGATTGGATAACTACCAGACTGGCGTTCGGAGCAGTTACCGGGACGATCGAAGCTTAGGAAGGAGAGGGAGTCGGACGAGATTAGCAAACCCCGGTGAGCTTCGGTAGAAATCAGGTAGCATGAGGTTCAATAATAGAAAAATAACGTAAGGTTTATAGCAGTTAGGGAAAGTACAGCAAGTTGTTAAATGATCCACGATAGAAGTGGAGTTTGTGCTGAGTAGCCTAGCAACCACTGGCAGGCCAAGCTTGTCAGTATAACGCCACCACAGGGCAAGAAGCATAGAACAAACCAGCATAAGTGTGACTTTGCGTGACACTTATATAGGTCAGTCAAATAGAGATGCAAGAGGACAGCATTGGTGATACATGGGTGCCGCTTGATTTGTACTGAGCATCAGTCGACCGGGATGCGTAATTTTAAGGCGAGAGAGTATTTGCCTAAATTTTTAGGATGGGAGTTAGCCGACGTAACGAGCAAGAAGGATAACCGGTGGCCTAGTTGCTATGGGCATTTTCAGTATAAGCCAGACAGTGAGTGGTTGTGGTCTCTATTTCTATTAGAATCCCATCGGCAGGACTCCTGCAGAGGGGTTGTGTGATAAGGGACAGTGAACACACACGGAATGATGGAAACAGATCTTCCAACATGACTGACAAGGACCCGTTGAATTAAAGTTGCTATGTGGGTTGAACAGTACCATAATTTAGGAAAGTGAAGATAAGTAGTCACCAGTCTTCAAATGCTTCATTCATTAGGTGATGGATGGCAAAAAGCCCCACAAGCACCATGCTTGGATTCTAGTTGTGAAGGATTGGGGGTTGGCATATTCAAGAAGCGGACTGACGTAGGCCCGATAGGGTATTTGGAAGTCCACGCGGGCAATGCTTGAGAATGTGCGCCGAATCATCCGTAGAACATCGAATGCCCTTTGAGCCGATTTCTCATGGTGTAGTGAGAGGGACATGTTTGAAGAGGGCCGGATACCCAGATCCTTTTTGTCATCCTTCCTCGTGACGTCTTCTGGTCTATTCTCACCATGCACGACCAAGGCATTCGCTGAGTCCCCTCCGAATGACAAGGTTTGTGAATCGAGCTCTTATGATTGTAAATCAAGAAGTCGATTTTATTTATTTTCCAAATCGCGTTTTGGTTCGCAGTGAAATCGATGAAGTGTATGTATGTTCTTGTCTTGTTTTACTGGACCAAAGTAATCAGCTCACTGCACCACTGTTTTGATTTTGTTTACTAAACTGCAGAGTCCCTGAAATTTCAGGCAGTTATTGTTTTTAAATATTGACAAGCTCCTACAGGCAGTACCTCAGTGTCCCGTTACTTTTTTGTCACATGAGACCTTCATCCGACAGTGTTTCCGCGTGCCTGTGCAACACTTTGGTGATGTGGCTATCGCTGAGACCTGTTGTCACAATTAGATGTTAGAACGATAATTCGAACTTCCACAACAATCGTATTCGGTTTCATAGAATAATTCATTGTGTGTTGAAGACTGGTTTTCAACTTCGCTCTCAAGGAAAATGCGTACGGACGGAATTTCGTGAAGTAAATAATTTAAAAACTGCTAGGGCTACACATAGAAAGAAGTATATCTTCGAATTCCATAATTAGATCTTTTTACTTTATTTTTTAACTCTGTGCGCAGATTCAGGGTCATGGTAACCTGCCGGTCAGTGTTCCTGAAAATATGCAGCAAGCACATCCAGACCCTCAATTCCCCCGTGGTCCCAGAGGATTCGTGACGTCGACCAGTTAGTTGCTTGCAAGGCCTTGAAGATCTCTAATAATTCCCGCTTCCGTTTAAAACGTTTGAATAGTGCCGAGAAATTTCCATGACCTTCTAAAGGTGAATCCTGTTTTCCATTTGTTATATATATGCACTGGCTGCAGAACCCTGAACAAATGAAGCCACCATCCATTCTTGTCAGCGGTCTCGGGAAATCAAAAGATGTCTGATAGCATGTAACGACGACCTCCACTCCAGGCGAACAGTTCTCGAAAAGCAGTGGGGTCCCTGTAAGCTTCGCTGACGAGGAATTCTTTGGTGATTGAAACGCGCTCGCTGAAGAAGAAAAAGAAGAAAAACAGGCTGCTTCCGTGCCCACTGCCGCTTGAAACTGGAGTGGAGTCAACTTTGATTTCGTTTGGCGAATAATCGCCAGCCACTATTCCGGTATTTGAGGACTACACTGCTGGATCCATTGGCGTTCACTGGAAAACGCAAGGCCGACTTTCAGTAAGGGGTCATGGCTCTTATATCTTACTGTGTTATTGTATTCCGCCTGCCTGAAGCTGATGAACAAACCTCCGAGGCAGTATAATTTGGAGACATGGAAGGCTGATACGCGTCAAAATGCTGGACAAAACCGGGTCTGGATTCTATGCTGCGAACCATCTGCGTCAGGAAAAAGGGCATTGAGGTCAGTAAACTCAACCTCGGTTTCTACACGGGAGGCTGTACTTATTCTCGCACACCACACCACACCAGGCTCCTCCGCCGGAGCTGGCACATTAGAACTGTGAGAGATGGCCTAAAGTAGTGAAAATACTGATGAAAAAAACACTAGCTAATGAAACAAATATTTGTTCCTGAGGTTTTTATGTTTCCTGTAGTAGGGTTGCACGCGGAGCGGACAAAACCGGAGGTTTGACCTTATAAGCACAAACAGAATTGCAAACATTCTTCCAAGAATTTTGTTTGGAAATGTGCTGCGGTGTAGTTTTGTGTTGCTAATCTTTCCCTGGATTGTTTTGGGGCAACCGAAACATCGGTGACGGACCGCCTTGCAAATTCGAGGCACTACCTAGCTATCACTGCCACCGCTATGGTGGAACGCAAATACTCCGAATGGCGTAATCTTTTATGTCGAGGCGCTATCAACCATTCCCCAGATACGAACACAGTGCATCCATGAGGGCCTACCAGGATGACCTTGCGCTGTATTGCCTCACTACTACCAGCAAGCATACTTGTGGATGTCTTTGGCAGACTTTCTCACAAGTGCAGTTCGAGATAGTTCAAACATAGGCTGGACTAAGCTACCAGGCCAAGGATTTAACACTGTTGAGACTTAGTCCGTCTTATGTTGAAAGATTGTCCAGCTTTCCAGCACGTCAGCAAGTCAGCTCAAGGACGTTCAGGTATCCTGTGGTTGCTAACATATACATCAAGGCCAAGAATATCACGAGGTACCTTCAGGGCCAGGGGCCCTCGACATCCAATGGCCACCTGAGGTCGCTGGTTTGCTTGAAGCTAGCATAGTACCTCAGAAAGGTGACGCCGTTAAAAACCCATATCAAGGGACTAATTACCGGTAATACTGGCTGCGGCTGTGCCGATGACCTGGGGGATCACGGAATCAAGTGAATGTCATTGTTGCCTGGGTCAATTTTTAAATGAACCTGTAGGTCTTTTGTCTGCATTCGTCAGCGATTAGAGGCGAATCTTGGACGTAGAAAGGGTAAAATCGCGTTCACTTAAGTTCTGGTTGTGAAAAGCCCACCAGGCAAAAATTAGCTGCTGACGCAAGGCATCAGGATCTTTGAAAAATGTGTAATTATCTGAATATGTGCGAAAAGAGGCTAAACAAACTTCGTTTAATCCAAAGTAGCAGGAAAGATCCCAAAAAGGTCTTCGCGAACAACCTAATTCGCGGGCTGAAGCGAGGAAACTCTGTGTTTACAGACAACATATATTGGGTAGGAAAGAATACTGGGTAGTTGCTGAGGAACTACCCACCAATCTAGTCATATGCCAACACCTTCATTGACAGAACACTAACTGGAGGGTATTTTTTGAAGAATCGACTAGAACGGTGAGCAGCCGGAGTTTATGTCCTAGGTAATTTTACCTGCAGCGACAATGAGACAAAGGCATACAACATGGGGGCTGCGTACAAAGTTCCAAGGATATTTTGTGCCGTGCAACGCTTGGTCGCACTTTGCACCGGGAAGGCTGCACCAGAACTACGGATCACGTTCACTCAACCAGTTTTGACATAAAACGCATCGGTTTTTTTCATTCCTCAAAATACGAAATACCGCAAGTTGTATGAGAACGGAGGGTATCCATGGGAATTATACCGAGACAGAATTATTGTCATGGACAGCAGTACCAAATGCGAACAATGGTGTTTCACTGCCTTGCAAGCGCGTCAGTTTAGTTGAGTAAAGCTTTATGATGTAAAAAAGAAGAAAGAAACAAGGCAAGGATTTGAATCTATTGCTATTCTTAAAGAAATGATTAAGATGCCTACACCTCCAACACTCAATTGGGCACTCTAGATATAAATTGACAGCATAATATTAGTTGATTTCGATTAAAAACCTCATCGTTTATTGTCTCCAGCCAAGTACACTAGAAGTCAAATGAACCACATCCTGGAAGGTGAACAGAACCAACAGCGCTCAAACATTTCGTACCCGCGTCTATCGCTTTCTTCCTCGTCAAATTCTGTCTACCTCTTGGACTTCATCGCCTCCAATTAGGAAAAACACGACTCCCTTCTCAGTAGACTGTAAATCGTAATGCGTAAGGTCTGGCCCAGCCACCTCAGTTTGCAGTACCGGTTACATTCTTTTAGTGAAGTGCATTCTCTCTCAGTATAACCAAACGATCTCTGCTATTTCGAACACTGTGCACTCCAAAATATCGCCACACTCACATGCGAATGATCTTTGTATATCAAGTTCTAGGAGAGCAGAATCTTTCAGCAGCGGTTTTGCTCTGCAACTAGGTAGAAAAACCGACAGCGTGAGGGAACAAATTCAAACCAAAAAAGCTTAGGTTTCAGAAGGTACCGTTACCGTTTGTCCTCTCGCTCATGGCACCAAATGTGCATGAAAACTTCCAAGAAGTTTACTGTAACGACATCATTTGTTAAGGCTTTTGGAAGCTTTAGAAAACCACAATTGTGTGATAATTCAACGACCTAAAAGTTTGGCCCAACTCGAAGGGTGCTCATCATAGACAATAATGAAACTTCACTGATGAAACACTTTCTGGTTCAGTGTAAATGCAGGTTAGAGCAGACATAAGCTTCTAAGCTTTTTTCTCAAATCCATCATCACTTGAAGAGAAACCTGGGTTAGGGTGACGAGTTCTCATAAAAGTTTGGAATCCAGAGGAAAGTCTACGGTCTACAGCAATACAGGATATAAAATGCCTTCAACGGAAATAACCAAGAAACAAGCGGAGACGTCAGCATTGCTGGCCTAGTTCTATAACCTCGAACGTCAATCTTGTGCCCGGGATGCTTAGATCTATACTTCTTTTATTGTTTAATTCATGTAAGTCTACATGGCACGGTGTTAGCTTTGAATAAAGCTGACGCAAGACAACAGAAACCCGTTCCTAAAAATCTGGGTACGAAGCTGAAAAGTAAGTAAGAGCTTCCGTTTTCCCCGTTCAATTGCTGGAGGGTCGGAAAAACTAGACCTACCTTTGTGTGTTTGAAACCCGCAGAATCTACACAGCTACGCTAAGAAAAAACGTTTACTGTCAAATTTCATCCAGAATCACTGTTACGCAATTGGTGCATAACATTCCTGATTAAGATGCTTAAGAGCAGAAAACATACGGTTTTATGCAGGTATTTTTAGAGCTGACGTAGTGCGTATTTGTCTTAATGTTGAGTTAAAAAGGCAAAGACCACGAGCCAGGCACTAGTTGCATCAGGGGGCTTTTTAAGTTGCAGAGTCTAGCAGAGGCATTTTCCCGACTCCTTAGACACCCCTATATTTCGCCGGTTAAGTTGTCCGGCCTTTTTTAGAGTTGGTAGTCCTGAAGCCTGTAATGCCAAAAGCCTAGTGCTACGTTTGATACCCTGACAACGTTTTGAAAATGTCAGCGGCGCTGTGATACATAATGTGACAAGTGACCTGACCGTGACAGCAAGCAGTCGAACAGGCGAAATAGGTCAATATGCTGCATGAATGTATAATTCAAGCAAGGCTGTGAGCGTAGTTATAGCAAATTAACTATAAAGAGGTAACCGATCAGCGCCTGTCGATGTCAGAATTTGAGAGCTTTTTTCTACGCGCTACTCGGCAGTGTCATGTCAGAAATCATTAGCCTCTAAACGAGCAAACCTACCTTAAGTACATAAGATTCGTTCACTCTATAAACAGTTTGGGAAAAATACGTCTGGCGTTGCGCAAAATAGGCCAGGAACAGCTAAAACGGTAAACTGTAAACTATAAACTTTATTGTAAGGAAAAAGTACCCTACTCATACTCGGCCTGTTAATATGGCGTATGCGGATGTGGGTAATGTCTCCTTCCTTGCGGGTGTCTTTATATTGCAGGATTTGAAGTTCAAAACACAGGTATTTCCCCGAAAGAGTGTTACAACTGAATGATTTTTTTGTTTAATCAAAGGTCAGCTTCAGGCGTTTGACACCTGGTTTGATTACTGAAACTCTATATAGCACCGCACAATCCTGTGTGGACGTGGACTTTCTGCGGTGTGTGGAGCTGTTTCTGTTAATTATTTTATTTCTCTATTTATTTCTCTATTTTTCTCTATTCTCTCTATTTCTCTATTTAGTGACTATGGCCAATTCCTTCCCCCGGGCCCTCATTATTTTTTCCGTGCGCGTCATCCGCCACGCCTTTTCTGCTCTTTTTTACTCTTAGTTCCTTGATGTTTATCTTGGGTCTTTATAACTCTGTTGTTTTTCTCTATGATTCTTTTGAGCCCCGTGGAGAAGGTTGCCTGCAGTTAGGGTTATGGCGGCCTTCCAGTTATAAGCCAAACTGCAGAATAGCAGATGGACATAAAGGCCTTCTTGGCAGTCAGGGGCGTTTTTCTTTTGAACACGTGCTCCTGGTGACAGCATATTGCAGAACTTAGAGTCTTCTCACACTGTAATGTCTTTATCAGCTTTAATCCTCCGTTATTCACTGTATCAAAAGTCGTATTTAAAACTAGCTTCCAATGAACGCACTGTGTTTGAAGATCTGAGATACTGATTCACTACTTACAGTAGCTGATGGCATTTCGAAACGATTTAGAAATGTCCACCATTCCGGTAGAACATTTTAATTGAAACAGTTACATGAGCGCTTAAACGCACACAAGTGTTGTGTACAAAACACAGCCCACAAATTTTTAAAAATGGGCCAAAAGCAAATTTTAAGCAACCTTGAGCTAAAAATGACATGACAGACAACCGTTGAAAACGTGTCGAATTTAAGACCCTCTCTCTCGAAAGTGATAACTTTTCCAAACTCGAAGTGTCTGGGTAGTGTCTTTTACCATTTAGATATATTGAGACAACAAAAAACCTGACTAATCTGTAAGAGAATGCTGCTATAATGCCTTAAGCCTTTTTCAACAGACTCACAGGATTCGAATGAAATAATTGTATACGCCTTCCAATAATCAGATTATAAATCGCGCGGGAGACTACTAAGACGGCACTTCTGGCCCAACTTTCTCATAAATACGTAGCAAACTGTTTCTACAGATGTCCAAAAACATTTTTCGCAGGTCGATACAAGCCCACTACATGCAAAATCTATCTTTCTCACTCACTAATTAGCAAAATCTAAGTCCCACCATTATCCACTGGCCATATCTTACACGGACAAAGTTCTTTTGGTCGGGTCCCCTATCCAAAATGAAAAAAACGTTCCGAATTTTCGCTTACCACCTCAAGACAAAACAAAACGTGGAGATGATTTGCAATAAAGCGCTATGATTACTGTATGGTCTACTCCGCAACTTTCACGACTGTCTATTTGCAGTGATTAATTCGCTGTTGGTCATGGTATTTAAATTCGCTATGGGATACCATAGTTCCATAACGTCTCTGCTTGGGACACTAAAAGAATCACAAATCTTGCGCATTACGCGAAATTTTCCGGTAAGCAGGCAGCTTTCATAACTAATGGTTATCGGAGTGACAGAAGCGGGTCATAATCTTGGTGACAAACTCTGTTGTTCGGTTCTGTTGCAGCTCCTGTAGACATTACAGTATCACAACCTTAGCAGCGATAGTCCACACACAACTTCTTTGCATTTCCAAACAAATGCTCGTCAGTCAGTGTGTGCGCAAAATATTCATGAACTTACATCGGGTGCTTCATCTAGAGAGATGAATATTTGACGATGGTTTGAAGTTGAAATTATTATATTATATTATATTTCTTGTTTGCATGATCAGGAAAGCGTTAAAACCCTGTAACCATCCTGAAAATTGGCACCATACCAAAATAAAATAACCTCCGTATATCTGTGTTCTAGGGTTTGTTTGGGATAAGACATTTTTAGTGTTGTTACCTAGCGAACGGAGACCATCAACTACTTCTGCGTCTCATAATCTCTAAATTGCAGGACGTATAGTGCTTTGAGTAGGTTATCTGACCTGTATAATTATGTGGTGAAGTTTCCATGCTCAGCAATCTTCTCAGCTAACTTTCAGCGTCACCTATTTCAGATGCAACTGGAGGAGTACATTCCTTCCAAATTACTATCTGTTCCTGCGCAAAATAATTTCTACACTGACAATTTAACATGGAGTGCCAAACAGAAGCTTTCAAGTCGGTAAGCTGACGTATGAGATAAGATGTTGACTTTTTTTAGAAAACTTGCATTCGATGCGGATGCTTTAGAGTCCACACGGTTGAACCTATTTAGCAGACTGACGGAGGGAGATCCGCCTACGTCTCCGCGCGAGATCAAGACCCATGGTTCTCCAGAACGTGTAAGTTTTTACCTTCCGCCCTTCCGATCGGTAATATAACTGAGGTTGGTGTATCAACCAATTTGGTCCATAACTCTTTACTAAGAGCAGATTGTTTGAAACAAGGCAGATGAAGATCCAGTAGCTCATTATATTATATATTATATTATATTACATATATATATATTATATTATATTATATCAAGGCCAAAAACTAGATAGTTATAATAACATCGAGGCAAGGTGTATCTCCTAATGTAACTGGATGATCCTGACGGTGATGCTCCCCCTGTAACTTCACTTTCTCTCCCAGATTAATCAGGTTCCTGAAGTATTCGACCAACTAGCAGAGCTTGGTTGCAACACGAAAACCTGCACGCATCATGGACAATTGTGCGCCTGCCATGAGCCCAAGCATCCCCCAACGCGACGGGAGGTACCTCCAACACCACCATCCTTACACCTGAGTTCCCCGCCCGACTGTTCTTTGCCATACATCCCTAAAAGAACCTCACCTACTCCACCAGGCAGTGATCGGTCTGAAAGATCAGTGGAGCAGTTGAAGCATCGGCAAAATATATTACAAGTAAGGCATTTTTAGGATTTCTCGAAAGTTAACAGACTGAACTCCACTATGTATTTTACTGTACTGATTATGACGTCCAGTGATCAAGTCCAAAATGTATGTTCACTATGTTGTGAGTACTACACAAGGAGAAGGACGCCTAAATTCCATTTGTACGCGTCTTTTTTAATTTTCCCGTGTTGCAAAAAGCACCGTTTGGTATTTAGGCATGATCCTCATTCCTTATGGGTGCAAGTGTTTGGCTTTTGTACTCAATCGTCCAGCTGTAAAATACTTTCGGTGTCTAGCTACCATAACACTCGAGGGAAAAACGGGAACTGAGGTATTGTCAAGTCGCCCAAGCCAAACAAATGTGGTTAAGATGTCGGGGTTGTGTTCGAACCACGGACATTACAGCCAGTGTATCCACGCCCTAACCGTCTCGACCGCCCACACTTGTTAGGTATCCATCCGATAAAACACGGGATTGGTTGCATTAAAAACTTGGGTCCAAGTTTTAAATATGTATCAAGATACAATTTGTCCAAGCAGCTCAGAGCTATACTATCACCTATATGGAGTACGGCATATCAAGTGTCAAGTACTTCCTACTTATAGTTTTTAGTCTTAGAAATTGGAAACATATGCCACACAATCAGAACTATACGTTCCACATCAAATACGTTGCGGTCTTCTGGGAGATTTTGCGCAGACTGATTATGACCGTTTATAACTTTGAACAGGACAATGCATCCGTTTATATTCTTGGTCAAGCGAAACAAGACATCCATTGCAAACTTTTGACTGGCATATGAACTAGATGGAGTTTCAGAATCGTAAGAGAACAAGTCACACTGGCAAATATTAATAGGATGGCTGGGTTTTTCACAGATTTTCACTTGCTACTAAACTTTCCTGGAACAAGAACTGCAAGCTCTTTGTTTGAAAAGAAGACAGACTGTTAACGGTATGAGAGGATTTGAGAATTTTCCAACTGATGCTTTATCCTGTACGTGAAGTCAGCCAGTGCCAAAAGCCGCTCTGTCATTGCTAGATATATTCATTTTCTCAGGAGTCTATAAGGTCATTCGAACTTGCAACCTCCAGGTTAGTAGCTAAATGTTAACGCCACATAGTTGACACATTTGTAAGTAGTTCCAAAGGCAGAATAATTCACGCGACAAGTAAACCTCCCATCTGAGAAGTCAGTGCTCAAGGTACCAGTCACCACGCGACTTGGTGATGTGAATTCTGCTGTTGAAGGATGCGTGGTGCTAGACTCTCTCTTAGTGCGAGTTGATCGCACTGCTTACTAGCTGCTTCTGGCCGAATATATGAGAGTTCAACTACTAGGCTGGAGGTCGTGAGTACGTGAGACTCTCTCTTAGTGCAAATTGATCACACTGCTTACTAGCTGCTCCTGGCCAAACAGTTGAGAGTTCAACTACTAGGCTGGAGGTCGTTAGTACGAACCTCTTGAAGATTTGCAAGCCATGCACTGATGGTGATTCTTAGTAGGGTTGCAACAGCTGTCCGGTGCTTCTATGGTTTTTGGAACTGAACGGAGACTACAGCTGACACCTCCT
>SJOL01005999.1:19090-78420 GCA_004794785.1 Opisthorchis felineus
GTGGACTACTGGTATACGTCTCACATGAGCTTCGTTTAATTTTTATTCATTTCGATTGATAATAATCAGCACAGAGCACGCCGAGGAAGTTTCGTACATCTGTAGATAAACCACCTACATTTACGGATTCCGGACGTCCTATTGGGTATGATGCGGAACCGGAGAAATTGAAAGCCCTTCAAAAAGAGATCCAGAAAACCAATGCTTTGGAGGATCCCGAACGAACCCTTGCTGAGCTGGCCTCAAAACTGCAATCTAGTCAAGCTGAACTAGACAGTAAACTAATGAAGTTGGACGCTGACAAGTGAGTGTTTCAACGACGTCTCGAATGATGTAAAATGCTTCAAATATGTTGTCCAGTCCAACCCAACCGTCTTCAAGTTCAGGTTGGCAAGTTAGCCATTTTGAATGGAATTCAGTATAGAGGCCTCGAAATCTACTTACCGCCTACTAAATGTGGCAACGTGTTAGTCAAATGGGATAGCCCGATGAGCCATCGAATTTTCCTATGATATGAATATCCTTATCTGAGATCTGACAGCCACGGCTATATCTATTTGAACACTAGAAGGACTCATTCAACAGTGCTTGTACGGGTGAATAGTCAGGGGTAATCGATACACCAGAAATACTTCCGTTTTTGTTATTTTTTTACGCCAAAGTGTGGGTTGGATCACCATCACAAGCACTGATTTCCTATCAGCTTGGTCCCCCCATCGCCTGGTTACACACCAGATCTCCTACCACCAAAGTCCTTCAGTGGACACATGCTTGCAATTGGCTTGAATATTCGAATACCACAAATGAAGACACATCGAAAGTTGATGCTGTTTAGAGTGTGCTACACAAAAATTTGCATCTGCGTCATTGTTAGAGAAAGACCACATAAATTATTAGGTCGTGCATACAAAATTTATATATTCCTTCCTCTTAGGCTTTCCTTACCGGAGAGTTAACACCAACTCATCTTCCACAAAAAAGAACTAAAATCATTTCATTCTGGTCCCGAAAAGATCTGGTGTACAATCGAAACCTCCGATTCTCAGGAAAGGCCACGTAGGATGTACTGTGGATGCGAATCCCCGGAAAACACTAAGATGCTAAACTCGGTGAAATGGTTTTCTCATTACCTAATATCAAGCGCCTACCAATCAAGGCGAGGAAGTTTATTCTTGAAGAATCAAAGAAAATTCCTTCTTATTTACGTAGCACAAATACTAAGGTTACTCCCTCTCCTCAGAGCATTCTGAGAAGCGTTACTGAGGGTTTAAACGCATTACACAAATCAGATATCTTCTAAGTGACGACTTTTTTGTGTCGGTTACCTCAGAATTGGGTAAATGCAACTGCCTGTGAAATAGTAAATGTGAAATCATATTCACCAACCGATGGAGAATACCATCATTTTCATATAGATAAAAATTCTGTTGAATTCTGGAGCTTCGTCCTAGCGTTCCATGGTTTAGAGCATCTGGTAACATACTCCCCCAACACCCATATTTGTCTTATCCCAAATTCCACGTTTCGCCTCATTCCTTAAATATTTTTTGAAAAGTTGATCACCTGATTGCAACGTACGTGGTCGAAACTGAACTTTCCTTCGTGAAAACCAAATCTCAGATGAGATCGCTGTTGTCAGTCTGTTCCGATGGTATCTACATAATGAGACAACTGTGTTTTTGCTAGAGTAGTTGTAACACACTTGCTTCACATGCCCGGAATTCAGTTTCCAGCACGGTCAAGGAGGTGCACTGCTAATGTACGCTGCTAAGAGTGAAACTCTAGTCCGGTGCCTCTCCTCTTTGGTATGGCCTTAGTAGAATAAATACGTGAGGAAATGGGAGAACCTTTTAATTAAGAGTGGTGTAAATTTAAATTTAATTCCAAAAAGGTTATGGTCCAGGAACTAAAAACGAAATCAACCAAAGTGCCTAGCTATTTTGAATTTACTATCTGGTCAAAGATTGGCTGACTAATGTTCCGCTAAAATTGGAATAGCGTATGATCAAGAGCAGTTGTATCCAGTTTTTACGGCTATTTCTGAATAGTATGGGGCTCATTTCGCTACGAAAGAGTTCCAAACCATGGCCGAAACCAGTGAGGCCCTGAACAGTCAGCCAATCTCTTAAAAACTATTCAGTTATCTTGCTCCACGTCATAAGCACCAGACTCACCTGATGGTCGGTGACAGTCACGACCTTTACTGAGGGAGTGGTCGCTATTCCTTGACGACCTAGTAATGTAATGTTCGGAGATTATCTCGGTAGATCTGAACGTTCATTATGACAACACATAAAGTTCGAACATCAGCCATACTGATGTTCACATTTATGCATTAATATATATGTGCATCGTCGACAAAGCTGATAAAGACCCAAATTGGGAACGCTACGTGAAACCACTTGGACGGCTACTCTTGAGCGTTCGTTTTTCGACGGCGACTACTGGAGTTTATTTCTGAATAGAATGCGAGACTCTGCAACAGTGTCATTTGTGACGTAACGTGCGTGTTATTCCATTTGTGATCGTAGTCCCTGTCGATCGAAAAAGCCACAATTTTGCACTACTCTCGTTTTGTCAGTAGCACTTTTTTATTGGATTTTTAGGTTTCACCCTGAAGCCTTTTTGTAAACAGCGTAATGTGTCAAACGCCAGCGAGATTAAAAAAGGCATAAAAAGGTCATCGGAGTCCCAGAAATGTTGTCTTAGCCCTCGGAAAAGCTGGAGATTCACAATCCACCAACCCATGTATTACACGGGGGCGCGCAGAAAACGTTTCGTTTCTATGCCATCGGAATCAAAGAAAAATCGGGTAAACGGAGTTCCGGTAAACGCAGCAAATAATGATTTAGAGATATTGCCCGTTCTATACAAGAGATGGACTGGTTTTGAGGAAATATTGGTGTGAACGCAAAGTGTTCTGTGTTCTTTCCCCTCATTGCTGCAAACCGCTGCAAAACCGAACGTGGCAGGGCACCATCCTCAAATGAGTAACCTACTCAGCACACTGGATTATTTTTCATTAGAATATTACCTGTTTAGCGAATTTTGGTTGAATCGTTTGGACGCAATTTTTTCGCGTGGCGTGTTTCTTAACCCCACTCTGTACACCTGATTCTAATGTTGTAGCATGCCAAAGCAGGTTCTCACAGTGATAATATAAACCTTCAGCATTTTGTGAGTTTTTCGACAGTACAGGTGATTCCAGTGTGGCCGGTAACCCTGTCCTCCAAAACAACAGAATATTGTGATGCAAGTGACGGTGGTGGTCATCTCATTAATGAGAAGTGAATTCGTTCTTTGAAATAGTTTTTAGGGTTTTGACGAAAAGGCACAGTAACCCGGAAATGGTACGCAAGAGCGAACGCCTCACTACCTGACTGCAACTAATCTGGTAATTGCACCAGCTAATACTAGGATGATAAGCTAAGTTTCCTTGTCAGCCCAAAGAGGACGACATTCAATTCTTACAAAAATGAGCTCCATTTTATCTCCACTCTTTACTAAGTCATTTTGTTATCTCCGAGATGTCTATCAGTGAAGCCTTGCTGGTTACTACTGGTTTATTGCTGTCGACGTGGCTGAATATGACTGCGGAATAAATACTAACTATGAAGGCGATGATGTTGGTGAGGATGACGTTGACACTGTTGTCGATGATCATGTTACTGACGAGAAAGCTACTTAGACACGGCAGTGACCAGAGCGACAAGTTCGATGAACAGTTACCTTTGTGTATTTGCACTTAAAATGTAAACAGTTGCACACGCAAGGCTGTGAGAATTCCATTTATGTTGTTCAAACTTTTACAAATTCATCGCACAGCGAACTTAACGAAAGAAAAGAAAAGGAACGTGAAGAATTACACCAGTTAGCAAATGAGCTACGTGCAATGCAAACGGAATTGAAGAGTCAGTTTGTAGTAAGTATGATTATCCCCTATGGTGTATTTCATACTAGCCCTCGTGACATTTCTGTTAGATATAAGTGAGCACCCTAAATCATTTTACGTTTGAATAAAAAAGCTCTCTCTGCATCACACTACTCATAGGGTTGTTTAAAACCCTCCGACAGCCCACAGCCGGTTTCGCTCTTTTTGGGGCTCATCAGGCAGGCAAGTCCACAAGTTGCTGTCAATTTTATGTGTTCCTTGAAAGCAAATTGCATGAAATTTAGCTAATGCGGTCATTCGTGCACCTGTTTAGTTTTCACTGGAAACTCGACTTAGTCTCAGCTGAATCTCTGGTTTATGATGTTCTTCTTCAACTGAGTGTGCGGGACCAGGCCGCTTCATGTTTCAGTTGATGCGACATTCTGCCACTTGGCCTGTACTTCGTCACATTGTAGTGGCATCGGGTTTCCCCTCTACTGAACAATTCACAACCTGATTCGCGAGAGATGATTGATTTCCCGTCTAATTATTGATCGCCGCCATTGCACTGATCTCAAATTATTGATACCTTTTCCAGTTTTCAGGTACACAAACTGAATATTTAATATTTTGTCACAACGTCCGTCTATTGAAGTACATCTATCTCCTTTGTCCATGTCCGGCTCAGATAGGGATCGTTCTGTCAAGAACCATTCCGTTATTTCCAAATTATCTAATAATTTGGTTAAATTTAAACCATTTCCGGGCAAATAGCCCTTTCAGTTTATCGAAAGTACGTATCAACGCTAGCTACCTTCTGCAAAATTCAACTTCATACAAAATGTGCATGTATCGTTATATTTTCAGCAAAAGTGAATACGTTGCGTGCGGTCACTATCGTTGATAGCAAGACACTAGTGAATAAGCTGCATACACCTTTGGGTAGTATTAAAATAAACATATCTGAGCATTATGTCAAAGTAAGCCGTATCAATTGGACTGATCCAGCATTCTTTGCGAAAGTCAACCAGCAGACGACGATCGTTAGCTAGGAACTGATAGCATGCATGCCACTGGGACTGTCTGCGTGCCATATAATGCAGAGTTTCTAACCACCTGCAAGCAGGATCACACGGGCCCCAGTCAGGAAGGCGCGAAGATCCCACAGGACTTCGCGCACTTCGTGCATTGCACGTGGTAGAAATAGGTTTACTTTGCTGTCCTTTTCTAGCAGAAATCGAATAGGTCGGTACCTTCAAACATTTAGATAATTTGATCATTTGGAATAGCACAGACGGTGCGGATTCACTGCCGGATGATAGCGAGTTGCAGCTGACTTGCTTGTAGCAAAATCATGAGAAAGTGGCAAACATTCTTTTGAATGTAAGTAAGGTTATCCGGTTAATAAAACCAAAATGCCTGAACCCCGCGTTCGTCCGCTATGAGTGCATAAAACGGGCATATAAAAAACGACCTATATTGCTTACAGAATTTTGGCTTCCTAATTGTTTGCATCTCAATGGATGTTTGCAACTCAACTGGTTGCACTGTCTTCAACAGGTGACTCGTAATCAGTTGTAAAACTATCAGGTTGATTGCGTCTGACGAAAGTTTGAAGGGGGCTGTGAATTAAGTGACAGGTCACTTTTTACCTCTTAACATTTTTACAAAACCTCCGAAACCGGAAAACTGCATGTGGGAACTTGAAACACGACTTTCCCACAACAAACTTGTTGAGAGCGCATAGAAACGAGTTGTTGCAGGATACACCAGGTGTATTTCATTGTATCTATTCTGGAGTGTGTTACAGAACAACTTCGGATAAGAGTGACATAAGAGTGACATAACTCTTTACCGTCTGGAAGTTTGGAACAGTTCATTCACCAAGAGAGTGCCAACAATATGATGGATTCCTTCTGTTTACACAGTTCTCGTCCTCATCTTCTGATAGCAACAGATTGAAAGAACTGTAGAAACTCGTTTTTGGGGGTCCTGTGTACGAGTTGAACTGGAACTGCCTGATCGACACAATGCTTACGTTCGAACAAATGACAGGCTATCGATGAAGTCAGTATCGATCTAGCACTTGCCTCGGGATTTGAATTTATATTCTGGCATGTTGGGACGGACTAGTTCACACGCTGCTCTCCTCATATCGGATGTGCTCCGGCTCCCAGTGCTGCCAAACTATGTGTCCGAGCACCCACGTTGCAAAACGGCAAACGAGATTGGAGATGGTTAACTGAGGTAGTGAAACTTTGACAGCGGAAATCAGGATTCAGCTGCTGTTTTATATCACAACGTAGTAGGTTCGTTTAGCCAGCCGAAGTTAAATGCTTTCCCACAAACTCACTGATAGTATCTACCCTCAACATTGTAACGATAAAGAGTCTATCACACATTTGGCACTCTTTTGGTGATTGACTTGCCTTTGACATTCCCAGTGTAGTGACTGCTGTTCTTTTTTACTTAGTTGTTTAGCTGTTTGTATTATACACCCAAAAAACTACAGCGCTGTATTCCCTATGCTCTCTTCAAACCGCTTATACCTATTTTCAGATGAACAGTGGTCTTTCTACTGGACTGTGAATGAGTTTTAACAACAAGGTTCATCCATTACATTCCAGGTTTCTTCACGACAGTGTGGAAATGGGGGGGTGATTTGATACCCTTCTTCCCAGAGTAAAAAAAAACAACCTAAAAGATGACGTTACACTACGTGCTAATTCCTAGGGTTCTATCGACCTGCAAGCTTCTGAGTGACCTGTGCTGTCTGTTCATTGATGATCCGTCATGTCTTGTTTTTTTTTGTCCAGTGGCGTTGAAACAGATGGGTTTTCCACATCTTTTATATCACAGATCAAAACCATTGTGACGGTACTCCGGCTACACTATGCACGTCCTGCATGTCACAAATAGCCGTTTTGATTTTCTACGTGAAGTAGCATCAGTTTGCATTGCCTAAACAATGTTTTTAGGGTCTCATTCATGACTATGTCTTGCACAGGCCATTCATCCGGGTTTACGCAACTGCTATCACTGAGACACGTACTGTCTTTCCGTGGCATTTTCATTGTGGAAATTCAGAACCTGTATACTAATTAAAGAATTTCGGACCGTAAAGTCAGGTTAAATTCCTCTCAGATGTTTGCTTAGATAGACAGCGTGAAATTTTCAAAGTATGTACACATAAATGAAAAAAAACCTCACATTTGGTAGATAGATAGTTCCTCAACAAGACAAGAACCATCACGCAGTCCTCTAATGAAGGTCATCATTCAAACGTGGATGACAGAATACAGTATCCAACTACCGACCCAAAATGGAAACGACAACAATTAGGTATTCAAGTACATGTTATTACCCTTTAAGTGTCACGCCAGTTTCTACAGAATTGCGGGCTGCATACAAATTTTGAAATTCTGTTGAGATACGAACCTATCGATGTGCATTGCTGTAACGAACGATGGGGGCTTAACGCCATGCGCTGACTAGTGGTCATTGTTTTCCTCTGATCAATCACAGTGATGTCCAAAGTATGATATCCAAGACATGTATACGTTTTTTTTCAAACTTAACCGAAAACCACAATAAGGCTAGAAGATTCAGCTATTTAACCTCACTGCTTACCCATCAGACGTCTCGTTTATGGTCTCCTATGGTTACTTTCTTTTCTATCCGCTGCTACGCAAGAATTACCGATAAACTAGTGTCACATTATCCACTCATCAAGCTTTGTGTCAATAGCAGCCTTGTTCTTGATTTGTTTTGTCATATACACCAAATGGTGTCCCTGTGTAGTGAATGAGTTAAGTAGGCTTTTATTGGTTGACGCGGCCGACGTTTTGTCAACTCCGAACTTCACTTCCTTATGCCTAACGGCCGGAATTTCCAGCCCCCTTGTATGCCCATTCAGCTGTTCCTATCTGTCATTCAACTTTTCATGTTTGACTTAGGAGCTTCAAGAATACCTGTCGAAGAAACATCCAACAAAAGAATCGGATACCGGGGTACGTACTCTCGTTTTATCTATTCTAACACATGCACGCTAAACTTGCAATAATACTTTCATGATCAGCCTATGGAAATGAAATGGTTTTCATTGGGAACAATTCTTTTGTCCAATCTCCAACCGACTGAACAAACTATCGTTAATACTGCAGGAAATGATCATGCCTTCCAAAAGACTGACCCGGCCCCATCCAGAGAAAGTCACAATTGCGGTGCCTAGGTTCACCACTTGGGTACTCTATCCACGATGGACAGCTTTCTCGAGTGATAGGACTGGGCAATTCAAAATCTGTTACACAAGTTCTGAGAGAATTGAAGCCTAGAAAACAGTTTAAAAAAACACGAGAGAAGGAGAGACGAACAGATAGAGGAAGAAATACCAAATGCTTGATTCGCAGATATGCAGAGACACAGATAGATGGATATATATATATATGTATATATAAATAGAATGACTGACTGACTGACTGATTGATTGATTGATTGATTGATTGATTGATTGATTGATTGATTGATTGATTGACTGATTGATTGATTAATCGACTCGGTGTGTTTGCTTTCCAACACCGGCGTCATATGTATCAAAATGTTTTCCCACACCATGGCTTTTTAAGTTGTATTGAGTGTGTAGGCGACGGCCAGTGATTTGACGTTACACATATGTGCTGTGATGACTAGTAAGCACAGTTAAAACAATTCTCGTCACATCGCTATAAGAAGAAACTTTATATAACGACTTCTCCAAAATCGGAGCAAACAGCACAAATAAGAACTGGCTGTTTGTCTCCTCAGATAAGTAATGTTCCGGTTCAGGTTTTACCCATAAGATTTTTTTTCAGGTGTGCAATTTCGATATTCCATTTCAAGAAATCCCAAGATTTCCCCTTGTTCCAAGTTTCTCGCTAGGAGGAACGAACAGTCGATAGCTTTTCTGTGCGGTTTATGTACGGAAATAGTTACGCTTTATTTGCAACCATGTGTTTGAAACAGCTTTTATGTGCAGATGTGGGATAATTGCACAATAAATGGGTGAGTAAATAACTAACTAATTCAATAACGAGGTGAATAAACCAATGAACAAATAAATAGATAATCAACTAACCAAAATGTTAGGAACCGCTTATCCGTGCTTAATAACGAGATACTTAATGGGGTCGAATCTCATCACAACAAGCTAAATAATGATGTCTGAAAACATGAAAATATATAGTTGGTAAAAAGTGGACATGTAAAAACATCATAATTGAGAAATTCAGCTGGGTTCCAGGTCAGTATCCCGTCAAAACCGAATTGGTATGCAAGTGAGTGTAGTTCGCTGAAAATCTAGATGCTTTGATCAGGCTTTCATCCATTAGATCCAATGGATCTATACTACGGGGTTGAAAAGATTGAAAAGACTTATGCAACACCTTTACATTTGTGGTGTATCAGAAGCCGTGCGCTACTTATAGCAACCTTGAGAGATTCAGACGGTGAAATTTCGGTTGATATTGAACCACCAGTCCACAAGTTGCTGGCCAGTGGTCTGACCAGGTGTAGTTACACAGAATACAGCGCCGCTTGCCCTTCAGGTACTCGGTTCAGGTCACCCAATTCCGGTGCTAACCGCCTACGCCAGTGATTGGCCACTTAGGGGAACAAAAGGTATCCCTTCTTTGGTTCGAGGGGGTAGTTTCATGAAGGGGAATCACAATGGGAAGGACGCACTGTTAAAATTTCCCTATGTGGGGTCTTCTTATGTGGGAGTAGCTCGTTGCGAAATTAAAAGGTGGCCTCAATTTTGAATGGCACGACGTGGTTCAATGCTTGCCTCTATTTGACCAAGCGGACAAGTTATTATGCAGTGCAGAATCAGTCTGCTTGGAATTAGAGGATTTGTTGGTTTTGCCAACGCAGTGTATTTCTCTGAACATTCTATTCCTTTATTGTAGTAAAGTAGAAACTCCTATCATTCTATGACCCGCATGGATTATACAGTGAGGACCAAACCGACTTTACTTCATCATCATCATCATCATCATCATCATCACAATCATCATCATCATCATCCTCATCATCATCATCATCCTCATCATCATCATCATCCTCATCATCATCATCATACTCGCCATCATCATCATCATCATCATCATCATCATCATCATTATCAGCTGTAGGAACCGCGTACTTGTTGTATAATGGTTATAGCTGTCACGCTTTCATTCACCGAGGATTTGGTGAGGTGGGGTAGATAGCTGCGCATTGGAGGCGGTAGCTGACTTAACAGCTGCTTAACTATGGGGTTTTTAGTTAACTTTTTTGAATTGGGGATGAAGCTATGCATTGAAGGCGATAGCTTCGTTGCACGAGCGCCATTGGGGGCGCGACTGGGTAACGTTTAACAATGTCTCTATCTGTTAATGGGTCCCTTCTCGGGGTCCTCATCCAGGGTAACCTCAATGACCAGCGCAGCTGAGTTTGCTGGTAATGGCTTTCATACTTCGTTGCCAAGTCATTGTTTGACCTCCCCTGGCTCGTTTCCACCTTTTAAGTGGTTGTGCAAAAAGGGCCCTTCGAGGCAGTCGGCCAAATGGTATACGGATCACCAAGCCAGCGAAACCTATGAAGTGTCATCAGTTCACTTATCGTGGGCGCGGAGGAGGAGAGGCATCTCAGTTCCCGTTTATTCTTGATACAGAAAATTTTAATGTGGCCGAATGGATAAAGCGTCACCGCCCGTCTGACGGGCGATGTGCATATTGATTCATCACGCATAGGATGTTCGCACTAAAACTAAGTTCTCGTTCGATCCGCTCAGGTTGCAAAACCCCCAGAACAGTCGCACCCCTCTGTTCCTCTACCAAGCCAGCCCGCTTTAGGTTTGGGCTCCTTACTCCCCAGTTTGCGTCAAGTGATGCAGCATGCCTCAGAAACCTACACAACTCCAGACTCCAAGACGCTTTTCGAAAGGGATGAACATCACGCACCTGAGTCTTCAAGTGTCATCGCAAAGGCTGCTGCTGTGCTTGCGGTGGCCAACCAAAGACGGAAGAATTTAGAAAACAATATGGCTGCTTTAGAACGTGCGCAACAGGATCGATCGATGTTTAATGTGCTTGAGCAAATCAGCAAAGACCCGTGAGTTTTCTGTCCGCAATCTTCAATAAGTTTTGGGACACAGAGTCCACCTAACTTGGAATTTTATACATATATAAAAAAGATAATCGTTCAGCGGTAACACCCTTTCGGTGCCCAGCTGCCATGCCACCCAAAAAGAGCACGAGGGCTGGGATACTGCCAGGATGATAAAGCCTAGACAGGGGAAGTCGAGAGGCAGAGGTCGGGTTCGAACCACGGACCTTCCGGTCAGTGAACTCGTGATTTAACCACTGGGCCATCTCGCCCCCAATTTTATAAATAAGACGATTTTCGTTGTATTGAATTCAAAGATTACTTATTCAATTTGTCATCTGATTATATCTTACCCCAATGTTTAGCTCTAATTCTTTTTAGAGGACACCAGAACCTAGTGGCGTGTAAGCAACGGCCGCCGCAGCTTTAACAAAACTGTGCGCCTTATCTTGCGACAAAAACAGATTCTAGCGGACAGTGCATGTAATCAATGTATACCTGAGTCTCGCAAATATTTCTGTATGTAGATGTCTGATAAAAGAACCACTGATAATCGACCAGATACTCGTTGGATGCACAATCAGTTGACTGCATTAAAACCGTAGACAACGTACAGCACTGGTTGTCGGCGAAAGTTATACTTTAGGGGCTTTTTTATCTGATGCACTTCATATCCTCTCCGCTTACGGACTTTCTGATTTGTCAGGGTGCTTGACGCAACCTTGCTGCAAACTCTTAAATAGACAGTGATCTGCTTTTGAGAGAAAATTTCTGATCTACGTCGTGCCTCAGACTACCAGACAAGGGAAAATCAAATTATCTGGTGAAGTTTTGATCATCTTTTGCACTGTTCCCCAACACTTTTCACCTAACAGTTTATTTTTGGATGTGCGTAGAAAGAAATGCACTGGCGGTGCTCTAGTCGGTATTGATAAGTATCCTCATTCCCCTTGTTCGATATTAATGGCTTGTGAACACCGATTGAAAGGTGGGTTAACAGAGGGGGAGTTCAGAAGGAGTAACTTGGCAACTACTGGCTGTCCAGTTCAGTTCAATAAAATACGCACTCCTGGTTTCCGGGATTCCCATGATCGGGAAAGCTAAGCCGTGGTCTCTTTAGCTCAAATGTGAGCACTTTTCAACGGGACGATGGCGAATTCGGCCTTGAGAAGAGTTCGTAGCTAACACAAGTGCACACTACTAGATGAGTGTTGTCAATTCGCGAACAGAGTTCACTCGATTATTCTACCCGCTTGTAATCTGTCCGCGTCATTCCTGAGAGACACCTCTCACCAAGTACAGCAGTGAACCATCAGTGTCAACACTGATGATGATGATGACCTCTCACCGGTAAAGGTGTAGATCGGTTTAGATCGGAGTGGCAGCACACTTTCCGGTCCGATAATTCAGTCTTCAGTAATCAGATAAGTAGCGCGTTACACCCGACTTCTTCATTAAACAGCCGCTACTGTTTTGTCATGTCAGGGAAACTCCATTTTTAAACTACTTTCCTCTGGGCATGTGCTGTTTGAATGTTTTAATCGGTCTTTCAACCCAACCCTTTCAGCCTTACATGTTATGCAAAGTAGCCTTCAAAGGGTGAACAACATCTAAAAAGACCCCACAGCCTGTTGGATTTGTGGTGAATAGCACTTTTGACGCCAGTCCTCACGGAGACCACAGGCGTGACAGATACCACCCAAAAGAAGGATGATATAGAAGCAACTTCGGGAACTCGCGCAGGTGTTCACTTAGCAAAAGAATGCACCCAGGTGTTGGAATGCTACGTAGAGCATGAAGTCATTTAGCCAACAAAAATCTGTCACAGTGTGCATCACACACACACCAGTCAGCCTCCGGCCTGCTACAGATTCTCACTTCACTGTGATTTCAAAACGAATGTGTGTAACGTGATTGAAAAGCCGCCTGTTTAACACAGAGTGCCCCCGTTTGTAATGCGTCTGATGGAAAAGTGGAGCTTGCCGGGAAGCTAAACTGCTCCGTGATGTTCAATAGGGTCAGACTAAATGGTGCTTATGTCTCACCGACTGTCTAAGGACTGCATATGGCGGCAGTACGTTCATGGGAACATCATAGCATGAAGACTTTGTGGTCACTACACTTAAATTAACCCGGGGACCAGTCGGGACCCTGCACGACACAACAGATACCTTGCGCATAACTTCCGACAGCGATATTCCTCTCAGTTCAGCCGTTTTGGAAAATCCTACAAAAGCCTTCAGTATTGAACCTGCGACCTCCATTTCCACTCCACAACTCAGTGGATAGACGGAGCAGTCCACTGCTACCTAGAAAGTCAAGGTGGACGGACGGACAGAATGACACCACAGCAGTTGCATGAAGGTCAGAATATGCGTATTCGGGAACACCGCGGCCCTATATCCAAGGTATATCTAGTGTTAAATACTATGGTGTGTTGCGCAAATCAAATTCAGGTGCCAGGTTGTGGCCCTACAATTCCAGAGCTCTCACACCTCACCTGTCACCTTGATGTACCTCCGAAGTGGAGGATAAAGCTAGGCCTATCTCATATCAGGATCGTCCCTGGTCCCGGACTGGACCAACAAGCGACAGAGGTCAGAACGAAAAACGTCCTCAAAGTAGTGGAGATGGACGGACCAAGTCGCTCGAAATAAACGAAATTTTGGGTCGACTGAAAGCATGTGAAACGTCCACGAACCAAAAGAAAACCTACCCCTATTGGTAGGGATGTAGGTTACTCAGAATCCGCCTCGATGATTCTTGCTTGATCCTGTGGAAGCGTAACGATTTTCAGTTGCCTTTAATAAAAAGAGTGTCACAAGTCACTTTTTTCTTCCAGTGGGCAGAAAAGCAAGATACTGATCAATACAGAAATTGCAAGTCAAAACACCAGAGTGTCTTCATTTCTGCTTCAAGAATACCATCATATCAGTTCTGGAGTCGCAGATACTTAATCTTCTGTATGCATACTGACGTAGTGTACCCTAACGGAAATCGGTTGCGCAATTTGACCACTTCAACATCCTCGCGAGATGAGACAGAAACCAGCTCAGGACGATGTGAGGGGTGTCGCCTTTTCCGAATATTTCCCCTCCTCTCTGCTCATGATGACAAGCGGCAACGTTAGGTATACTTATATCTGTCGTTATCTACCGGATTCTCACTACCTGCAAATTCGCTCACTTCCTAGTGCGAGGAAGCTCCCAATTCAAATGCGAGTGAACAAAACTAAATGATCCATACTCATTCGTACTGTAGAAATGCACGCGCCCAAAGCGCACAGAGCAGCGACAGTTACGAACGAGGTAAAATAAAGCTTTAAAGTGGAAAATATCAGGTGACCAGGTTGCGGTTTGGAGCTCCAAACGCACACACACATTTAAAGTTACGATGAAGTAAGTGGGAGTTTTAAGGCAGAAAGGCTGGGAAATGTATTTTATATTTCCCTGCACGATACTCGGAGCATATCGCATCCGTTTTATACTTCCCGATCATTGTTCAATGTAATACTTTTGCGAATTTTTGGGTTGGTTTCTGGTAGGGTTCTCACCTGGTGGTTAAAGGCCATTCAGTTCCAACTAAGGGAGTAAATCAGCCAATATACCATGGGTAGTGCCACAAATTCGTCAAGGCATGCATGAACTGGCCTTGGAACGATGGTCACGAATTAGTGACATCAATCCGCGCTGGGAGAAGGATGGAGGCGAATCTTCCTGAGGTCGATAAATGACCACAGGGACGATTTTACGGCTAGAACTGTCTAAATCATTCGTGGACAGACTAGACAGGATGTATTTTCGAAGCCCATTAGGACGTGGAAATCCGGAATTGGAACATAAATGAACATGGAAGTAGCAGGAATTAGATTGGGGATGATGCATCAGAAGAACCAAAAATGTGATTCTTCGAAGTTTGCCGGCGAAAAGTGTGCATCGTGATGAAGAGAATGACCCTATTTTACACCATTTTGTGCTTACTATTTTCTGCAGACATCTTTGACGAATTTGCTGATTCGGTTCCCTGAATTGTCTGATTTCGTTTCAGGACTCCAATAGTCTACAAACTCGTTATACTCTTGTAATCGAGTGCCTTTTACCATGGAGGAATATGATACGACGAACTTCAGCAAAAGGCACAGAATATGTGGTCACGGTTTCGGAAAGCTTTCCTAAACAAAAATATATTTTCGTTAACAGTTGACCATGACGTGGCACCCTGCATAATTTGGACTATTACTCTGTAGTCCTCAGGGTTGAATAGTACTGTTCGTTGACACTTTGACGTTGGTGCTATTTGTCTTTCACCAGGAAGTCAAAGTACTTTGTAGAAAGCGGTAAAATTTGGGAGCATTCGGAGATCGGAACTGTATCCTCAAAACAGATCAACAACCACCCGATCAATAAGGGTTAAACCCACCCGAGCTACCAACAGTTCGACATGTTATCAGTATATTATAGCTCCAAATGAACTCCAAGCAACCGAACTAACTATCACGCGTTCTAATTTTTCTAGCTTCTTATTAATGTAACTCTGTCTAGTAACACTTCCTGATCTCGGTAACTCTTAATAAATGGCTTTTTGCACTTTTAAGTTTGTTTAAGCTTTCTGAGAGAAGACATCTCCTTTTAACCACATTCCGTTGGGTTCAAATTCCTTTGCCTACAAACTATTCAAGAAGTTCAGAGACCGGGCATTTTCTCAGTTTTCGACAGGCATCAGTCTAATATATTTTTCCCATAGACTGTTACCGCCTTTTTCTTAACGTTTGGCCTTTATTTTATTTTCACGTCATAGAAACACCATCGACAGAGCGCGCATTCAGGCCATTGTCAATGAAGCTATAAGCAAAAAGAAAGAAACGAAAAAGGTTCGTTCCAATTCTGAGTTGCAGCCCACGATTTCTCAAAACCTGCTATCATGGACATCAAGTTCCTTTTACCCCATTCTCAAGACGCCTCACACCGTGCCCTGATATTCGCGTCACTTTTTAACTACTTTAATGTGTGCCAGTAGCATAATTGTGGGAGGAAATACTTTCCTCTCATCGGCCAACTCAATCTACTGTGTCACCGCTACATTGTTAGTCATACTGCACACTCCCAGATTGGCACTTAGTAGCTGCGCTGTTCTACTAATAAACAGCACTAACTGAATGGTTCGGGTCTTTAACGCCTTTTGTAACAGACCTTCCATTCTCTCTCCCGTTTGTTTGTAGATTCACAAGACGTCATCTTCAGATAGATCATTGCATTTGCTCACCAAAGATTTTCCTATTGACGATAAGGAGGAAGATTCCTTGGCCGTGTGTAGCGCTCTTTGTTATTGGTCTCGACAATGACTTTTTGATGCAGATTGTCGTTGTAATCTCATGTAGCACTGTTCTCGCACCTAACAGTAACATGTGATAGGTGCGGTTATACTGTTCTATCCTAAGGGACCCTACAAAGACACATATAAGATACTGCCGCCAGAAGAAAACGGTAGAATATGATGGAATAATTCCTGACACCCATGGTTGGTTGCTAAATGATTCTGTAAATTTAACTGACCAATTTACTCGGATTTCCTGAAAGCCAAAGAACCTGTTCAAACGGGCGTGTCCATTATGAAACGCAATAAGGAAGCGGAAGGACCAAGTGAGTAACAGACGATCACTATGCATGCAGTATGAATCCACAAATAAGCCTTCTGTGTCACTGATTTTAGGAATGACTTCCACGTTACGACTATTGCGAAAATATTCAGTTTGTGAGAGTGTTTCCGAGTATCGATTGCTTCGGGGGGCAACCGGTGCACTTCGAGATGGGTAGATATGTTGTACTTCGGTATCTCTGACTTTAAGCAGAACTATTTGAATCTCAATGTGGGTTTCTCCTTCGAGGTAGACATAATACAGAATGTTTTCTCTTTAATTGATAAATCAGTCAACTTAGGCAAAAGCACTGCGCTGCTAGGCCCACTGAACTACTGACTGATGAGATTTTTTACATTATGGTATAACTCTACATTCTTGATGCGATTTTCCTGTCCGTTTATCTATCAGGCTTCGGGTTTGCAACAGGCTGCTCCATACGCACGCTTATCACGACCAGTTCGAGCGGTGGGTACAGAAAGAGGGCGCGCAGTCAAAGACCGGTGTGTTACAAGCCCTGGAAGGAAAAACACTCTTGCAGAACTGTTGACGGAATATTCAGGCGATGCCGTAAAAATTCGCCCAGACTCTCCTATATCCAAGAGCAATGTCCCCTGCAATCAGACTATTCTAATAGCTAAGAGACGCGCTACTTCCAGACCTGTAGCCGAACCAAAGGTATCTCGGCCGCGCGTATTATTAGACGCGGATGAACCTGGTGAGTGATCGAACTTCAACAATTTGGTCAGGCATTTAATCCCCATTAGAGTTTCCCTTTAGTGAATTTGCGAACAACAGAAATTAATTATTTGGCGAACAATTTCTCCTCCGATGTTAGTATCAATATCTTGTCGAAAGATACCATTTTTCCAAAAAAAACGGAATGGTTTTTTTATTGGTTCTTTGAACCCCACAATTCAGTCTATCTCAGAAGAGTTCAGTCACCTATGGTTAGCCCCTTCGGGTCATTTTCTCAGAGGAATACAGCTGTTTTCTTTTGAAAACTTCATCCATGGTTATCAGGGGTGAGTCTGAGAGATATTTGTAATGTTCGCGCTCAAGCCACAATGAATGGAATTCGGTGTCAGAGAGACGTGGAGGCACTGGCGTCATAACATCTATTACTGGGAGATTGTTGGTAACTCAGGTAACATAGATGTTCGTTAGTTTATTGTTGAGCAGGCTGACTGCAGACGTTTAATCACCATTTGAAGTGGCATCATCAATGCGTTGTTCGGGGGCGAACTGGAACGTAGCGGTTAGCCAGTAAGGCACAACTTGGAATCACACATCCAGAGATTCTGAGAAGAATCATCTAGAGGGCATTTACAGAGTGCGAGGACAAAGGGATTAAAATTTATGCTTAAACTTACTGATTTGGCTGCCGATTGATAATAAACGCAATATATAAATTGTCAAAAACGTTGTGTGTTGCTTCTAGATCTTCTCCGCTACGAACTGCAAACAAAAAACGAAATATGCCCTTACTAACAACAAACATGTAATCGGCGCATCATCCGTCTTTGTAGAGTGTGGTGTCAACTGGTTGCTCGAAAGTTTCGTGGTCATTGATGCCGAAACTACACTATACGATGATACGTGTGCAGCCTATTAGTCACTTAGTTGATTCCAGTGACAACTCACTTTTGTTCACGTGCACAACGGTTAACTATTACTTCGGCAACCCAGTATATAATCGAACATGAACGCCTTCAAGTTAGCCCTCGTCTTGTTTGCTGATAACTTACACGTGTTATTTCAGAAACATGCAGTAAAAAAAGACTGTAACTGAATTATTGGAGCGACTGGTCATTCTAGTGACTATCGGAAGCAGTAAGCAGGCTTAGTGAGCAAAGAGCGTCATACTTTGCTTCATCAGATCACACATACCACCCGCGGTCGGCCACATCCAAATCCTTGTTATTTCTAAAGGGTCGTTGGGCATTCTTGCTGGCATAAGAGTCACATGTTCGACATACACTACTACTTGCAAATGATGCGCCCCGTAGTGGATCGAAACGCGACACCAAATCCCTAGTCAAATATGCACCCAATTCATTGCCAGATGGCCTTTGAAGCTATCTTCTTCATCAAGCCCCGGTTGACGTAGCTGTGCCTACCTAAATAATAACTTTGGCGCTTTTCGCAGGCATGACCGTCTGAACCTGATCATCAGTTGTCAAACTGCATTTTCAGTGTTTGACGCGCGACGGAGTTGATATCATGTTTCCATATCATGGATGTCTGGTGTGTAACTTAGTGAGTGTGGGCTGCTTTCTCGTACATAGTCTCATATTCTTGGGCCGATAACCGCACTCAGGCATGCGTAATCTCCGACTGTCGTGGAGGCGCATACATGTCAGTTTGGACTCCCGGTAGCGTCACTAACTTCCAGTTACAGCAGCACAGTTGCGACACGAAGCATGGACAGCCGAAATTCTGAAGGGCTCTTCGACAATCGCCGATAAACAGAAAGTGCTTAAAGCTGCTGCTGGAATTCACAGCACCCGCGGAACTCAGGTCTACATTGTACGATGAACTGAGAAGCAGGGGGGACGGTGTGACCTCAGCCTGGAAACGACTGAAAAAATGTAAATCTCAAATTGGGTTCGTATGAACATTTTGGTACCGAGGTTTACTAATGGGTTCTAATGTCACATGCACTCCCCATGTCAAATACCCACCTACTTTCGCAAGATAAGTAGTCTATGACGTTTGCTAAACAATATGAGTGCAATGATTCCGAAGCTAGCGAAAAATGGAGTTCCTAATTTGAAAACTTGAAGCTATAAGCTCACGTGGCCCTATTTGTTAGGCACAAGGTTTAACAGGAAGACATGCCGGAATGAGTGGCATGCAATGCTAAATTATAACAAGGCTGGATAATAACTTTTTCAACAAGATTTTCATATTGATGACTTAGTGTTGTACGCCAAAAGCAACAGCAGCTTCATTTGTTTCGAAAACATTAAGGGGGCTTATGTATAAACAAGCGATGGGAGAGCGGCCTCATGATCAATCTTGAGGGATGAAGCTTAACCAACAATCTTGTGAGTCCATGTAAACAATGTTATGGCCGCTAGTTTGTTCGCCGAGCTGGACAGTTCTGTTGCAAACGTTTGACCACCAGTCGAGGTGGCATCATCAGTGCGTTGTGTGTAGAAGGGCCTTGAGGTCGGTGGTGGGATTGTTTGTTTATTTGTACTGATTACATTGAAATCCATCATTTGGAGAGCTTGCCTGAGTACAAGAATTTTGAGCGATCAATGGGAATCAACTGAGTGAACTGTTTCTGATCTGTCTTTTTCAATCAGGCTATGTTCCAATAGATTGTCTTATAATTTGGTGGTTGCTGAATTGAAATTTTGTGAAAAATTCCTATCTAATTTTGGTGGAGACGTTGATCTGTTCCTTCTTGTATCCGCAGCTGCATTTCTTTCCCTTAGACTGACTTTACTCCCAAGTTCTCCAATAAACTGGTAGATCAGCTATTGCACAGCATGAAAGTGTCATTCGAGAAGCAAGTCACTTGTGTTTGGTGCTGTTAGCCCATGAGTGACAACCGTAAGCTAATGCAATTTATTTCAGTCTTGAAGGTGAGCTCTATGCTAGAGAAGTTGGACACTCGAAATAGTGAATTCCTTTGCCCCAGTAAAAATTAATACCGCTCATTTCTTCGGTTTTCTGTGAGATTCAATTAGGATACGAAATATGTGTCAAGCGTATCCATAAATTTGATCAAGGGGTATTGTATTAAAGCTCAGAACCCTGTACTACTATCCTCCCTAGTGTAACAAAGGTGCATCAAATTGATATTCACTGTCCTGTTGACCAGATGCCATTTACTAGATATGTTCTTCTAGTTAGTTGCCCTCACACTGGGATGCATGCTTTCACCACTGCACAGCTTTCACAAAAGTGAAACGTTCACTTGCAGGAAACATAAATTACTTTACGTCTAGAAAGGATAAGCTGACATCTACAATGGGCCGTTCAGGAGCGGCGACTGCTGGTTAGATTCACACAAATTGAGATCTAGTGTCGGTTACAATGACGGATTCCAGGGACTAGTCTTCTCCGTATCGGACTTTAAACTTGGTGAGTCAAATAGTTGTTCAGATTAACCTGTGGGAAATCAAACTTTCTGTATGAAAGCTGACAGCAACAGATAACATATGAGATGCCTGAACTGCGTCGAAAGTACATGGCTAGATATCTAATCAGGTCGTGAAACCCTGGGCGGAAATATCAGAGACAGTTTCGAATCAGTGTCCTGTTGGTTAGGTGAGTGAACTTTGTCCAATGGATCATCTAGAGTACGAGTTTGCACGAGGCGTAGTTTCCTTTAATGAATGTGTATGGAGTTGATAAACTAACCACTCACTGTATTATTCATTAATCCGTCCGAGATTTTCACTGGTGGTTTTCTACTTCCAGCAGAAACATCTCGACGTGTTTCCACAAAATCTGTGCATTTCGAACGGAAGGCCAGATCGCCAAAACAACCCGCAAGCAAAGAATCCACAACGTCGATTGGTCTCATTCCCCTTGGTCGCTACCAGTATTCAGCAGTGCCACCGCAAATAAAGGAGTCCACTGTACCTAGCCAGGTAACTTGGGTTCTGACAATTTGGTAAAATTTTGGGGGCCTAGAAATACTCGTGAATTTCTTTTCCTTGATTGAAATACCATTTGCCGTTAATGTTTTTTGTTGACCCAGAATTGCAGGGCAGTTAGGAGGCCAATCTGACAAAATCTCCCGATCCCGATGAAATTTGGATTTTACTCAATATTCACGGACTCATCGCTTCGTTCACCGCAACCGCCATAGGTATTAAGTTAGAAATGTCTTGGGCAGTTTAGAAATCTTCTCATTTACGACGAATGAGTCTCCTAAGTGCTCTTAAGTTTATAATTTAACTAAATCTTGGGAAGTAAAATTCCCAGGCTCTGTGCCAAAACTTTCCTCATTTCTTAATTCCCATGGACCCAAGTGACGAAGGAAGAAGCTTGTCTTATCTGCGTGCAAAAATTATTTTCTTTTCGATCCGGTTGAGAACAGCCTATCCACAATATTTTGTGAGACAGGTGCGCCTACTGGAGTTGGTCGTGTGTTCTAAAATAAACGAACCACTTCGACAGGTGAACTCGTTGGCAAAATAATATTTCTTGGTGGTTGACCAGGTGGCTGTTGGTCAGTAGCCTACTACTATCGACTGGCAATGCCCGAAATAGGTGGTGTGCTTGACCAAATACTCTCGTTTGCACGTTACCCTACTGTTAACGAGAGACTGAAATGAATCTTTCGTTTACTACACTCTCCAGCTGGACTTTCTTCACGAGAGGTCTATGGTTAATACCAGCGTAATTTGCAAATGTGTGTACTCCATCGGTTGGCTACAGTTTTGTGTCTGGTTAGGACATAAGCTCGCTAGGAACTCATGAAGATTTCATAATCCTCTTCAGTAGTATGTTCCGATTCCCCAATAAATCTCCGGCGACTGACTTCTTCTTATCTGGCACACAGTGGTGCTTCTGCATACCATCGAAATCCTAAAGGCACTATGGCAGTTCACATTCCCCTGTTGTAGACAGAACCAAACACTTGTCTACGCCATCTTTTTCACAGGTTTCGTTAGGTTTATGACGCCGGAAACCTCGAACTTGATATCCTAGCTGATTTGTTTGTGGGAGGTTAGTTGGACAGAGTTTGATGGTGTAATGTATGAAGTCATATGATCGGTCAGTTAGATCGCAATTGCTTCAGCCGTCGATGGAAACCGTACATTTGAAAGCCTGAGGCCATAATGCAATCTGTGTTTGATAGCGTACGACTCGTGAAGGGCGAGAACAGCTGCGATTCCGTGATCTGACATCCCAATAGACAGCTGCTACAAACATTTGACCAGCGATGACCAGCCTTATATGAATCTTAAAAGCATCCATCATGACCAGTCCCAGACCACCTGATTTAACACTGACTGGCCCTCTAAAATAGACCAGTTGCGGTGGTATGGATGCCTGGTTTCCATGACATCTGCAAGGCACTGTGGCTGGAGTTGCTTACGATGAGGTTTTCAACAAAGACTATCTCATAAGGATGGAACGTACATGAGTTTGGATGTATGACCTCGTACGTACTACTAGCTTGGACCATCTACCTATCTATCTGGACTTAGGTAACTAAGTACTTTGCGACACATCATCATGGCGTTGATAATTAAGTATTTCAGTTACCGCAAAACTTTCAGTAAAACCCAGTTCAGGAGTTTCTGGCTGAATTTGGTTAGGATGTTGTTAAGAATATTGAGCGCAGTGTGGTGTATAATATGAAAACTTTTGAAGTTAACACACAGTCAACACAGTCAAAACACATACAAGATCAAAACGCTATGCTTTGATCTGACTCTAAAATTTCCTGAGAAACCTGCTCGTATGAATCCAAGACAGGGTAAATGTATCAGAGGAGAAACAAAAGCGACGAAATAGTTACAGATTGATGGTAGCATGAGGAAATTTTGAATTTTCAAATAAGATCTTATGCCGCAGGTGATGTCACTCTGCGCTGGAAGGCTCAGATATACTGTACAGTCATTGCGCCCTTGTTAGGAATCATCGGCAGCGCGCATCTCACGAACCTTCCGGAGATTCAAACCCGCAACCCATCCGATAATAGTAGTAAGCCGTTAAGGCGTGGATGGCTAATCAGCAGTGCAATTTACTTGCCATTTGAGGAGTCAATCAAAATGTAATCACATGATTCAAATTCCGTAGTTGAACGATGAACAGTGCGGTATCTGATCAGCCATTCACACCTTAACGGGTAGTCGTGGTTTGGAATCTCCCTAAGAGGTTCGTGATATGCACACTACTCATGATTCCTAACAAGGGTGCAGTAGGCGTTTAAGCGTAGACTAACTCAACTGACTGATTAGTCCTAAAGTTGTCGAAAACTCTTCAAAACATCACCAGTCACTGCTATCCTTGGGGCTCATTGATTGCGCGTCAGCACTAAACTTCCGTCGATGTTATATTCTACCTGAAAACAAAACTGTACACAACTGGTGAAACGGTCTCATTTGAAAACTAAAATAGGGTTGATGGAAAGAGCAACTGAATCTCTTGTCTGTTGTGCTCCTAAACCGCATGTTCTGCACCAATAGCGCCTCATGCCCCAATCGGTAGTAAGGTGTCAAATAGCTTTCAACCAACTTGTGAGTAGTTTGTTATGTCACGCAGCCATACTGCAAAATCTCGGTACGTGCATTTGCAGAATATCATAAACGGGAGACTGCGATGAACCATTCGTTAAAAAATATCATTTGCAATTAAGTGCAGTTCGTCAATAGCTACAAGCAGTTCGAAAAACGTTTTACCATGGGTTCAGCAGCTGAGATTTCTACGGAGCTCAGATGGGGAGACGCGTGAATACAAACCCTATATAGGATCGCACAGTTGGGCATAAGGGCTTATAGGCTTCTGTCACGGATAGCTCCCACTAGCATATGCTATGAAAATAGTGGATAGTATTATACAATTTGTGATACTGTAATTGGTAGGAAAGGACACACATTCATTGGCTGGCACACCCATGTGTCACATGATTAACGTTTAATTTTTCTGACCAGTTACTTTGGGCTTGAGGAGGCAGTAAAACAAATTCGTTCGCTGTTCTGTCATTTTGAACCAGGAAGACTGGGGGTCTTATTGGCGTTTCAGACAACATATAAGCCTATGCGCACCCAACGATGTACAGCTCTGCCAATTACACAATGGAGAACCGTTCCAGTGCGTTACAGAGTGCACGATGATGTCATCCCTATTGCTGATAAAAGGCTCGAAACGAAAATGGCCAGCATCAGAGGATAATTCGGTCACCAGTTAACCACATCGCGCATATGTGTGGGCGATTCCTGAAATGTTCACCGATTCTGGTGATAATATATCAGATTGGGCACGTTTACGATAGATTTTTTCAGCTCCAAAAAAGTCATCTACAGGACTTTTAGTCCTGCTCGGGCCTCATCAGGTATGTGCGGTAAGATTAAGTCGAAAATACTAAAAGATAAACGGCGGTAATTGTGCGTGTCTTTCTGTTCATGCTANTTTCAGTAAAACCCAGTTCAGGAGTTTCTGGCTGAATTTGGTTAAGATGTTGTTAAGAATATTGAGCGCAGTGTGGTGTATAATATGAAAACTTTTGAAGTCAACACACAGTCAACACAGTCAAAACACATACAAGATCAAAACGCTATGCTGTGATCTGACTCTAAAAGTTCCTGAGCAACTTGCTCGTATGAATCCAAGACAGGGTAAATGTACCAGAGGAGAAACAAAAGCGACGAAATAGTTATAGATTGATGGTAGCATGAGGAAATTTTGAATTTTCAAATAAGATCTTATGCCGCAGGTGATGTCACTCTGCGCTGGAAGGCTCAGATACACTGTACAGTCATTGCGCCCTTGTTAGGAACCATCGGCAGTGCGCACCTCACGAACCTCCTGGAGATTCGAACCCCACCCGATAATAGTATAAAACCGTTAGGGCGTGGATGGCTAATCTGCAGTGCAATTTACTGGCCATTCGAGGGGTCAGTCAATACGTATTCACGTGATTTAAATTGCCTGGTTGAACGATGAATAATATGGTATCCGATCAGCCACTCACACCTTAACAAGTAGTCGTGGCTTGGAATCTTTCTGAGTGGTTCGTGATATGCACACTACTCATGATCCCTAACAAAGGTGCAGTAGGCGTTTCAGCGTAGACTAACCCAACTGACTGATTAGTCCTGAGGTTGTCGGAAACTCTTCAAAACATCACTAGTCACTACTATTCTTGGGGCTCATCGTTTGCTCGTCAGCACCAAACTTCCGTCAAGGTTATATTCTACCTGGACACAAAACTGTACGCAACTTGTGAAATGCACTCATTTGAAAAATACAATAGTGTTAATGGAAAGAGCAACTGAATCTCTCGTTTGTTATGCTCTTAAACCGCATGTTATGCACCCATACCGCCTCATGCACCAATCAATAATGTGTCACATAGTTTTCAACCAACTTGTGAGTAGTGTGTTATGTCACGCAACTATACGGCAATATCTCGAATATCGTTCTAGCTGAAACCAGAAATGGCCTTTATACGGTACACTCAAGTGCAGAATATCATAAAAGGGAGATTGTGATGAACCATTCGTTAAAAAATATCATTTGCAAATAAGTGCAGTTCGTCAATAGCTACAGGCAGTTCGAAAAACGTTTTACCATGGGTTCAGCAGCTGAGATTTCTACGGAGCTCAGATGGGGAGACGCGTGAATACAAACCCTATATAGGATCGCACAGTTGGGCATAAGGGCTTATAGGCTTCTGTCACGGATAGCTCCCACTAGCATATGCTATGAAAATAGTGGATATTATAATACAATTTGTGATACGGTAATTGGTAGGAAAGGATACACATTCATTGGCTGGCACACCCATGTGCCACATGATTAACGTTTAATTTTTCTGACCAGTTACTTTGGGCTTGAGGAGGCACTAAAACAAATTCGTTCGCTGTTCTGTCATTTTGAACCAGGGAGACTGGGGGTCTTATTGGCGTTTCAGACAACATATAAGCCTATGCACACCCAACGATGTACAGCTCTGCCAATTACACAATGGAGAACCGTTCCAGTGCGTTACAGAGTGCACGACGATGTCATCCCTATTGCTGATAAAAGGCTCAAAACGAAAATGGTCAGCATCAGAGGATAATTCGGTCACCAGTTAACCACATCGCGCATTTGTGTGGGCGATTCCTGAAATGTTCACCGATTCTGGTGATAATATATCAGATTGAGCACGTTTACGATAGATTTTTTCAGCCCCCAAAAAGTCATCTAGAGGACTTTAAGTCCTGCTCGGGCCTCAGCAGGTATGTGCGGTAAGATTAAGTCGAAAATACTAAAAGATAAACGGCGGTAATTGTGCTTGTCTTTTTGTTCATGCTACGTGCTTTTGGACTTGTCAGCCTAGCATCTGGCCAACCGGAAAGATTAAATTGGCAGTGTGTCGAAGTAATGGTAGCTCGAGTAAGTTTACTGGTGGGTGATCCGTGGTGACCGTTGATCGGTTTGCCAAGCTTGATATTTGGCTCGCAGACATTTCGTCACCAATAGGAAACACATCATCACTGCACGGTAAGGATGTGCCTAGTGACGATGTCTCCTCGACTGCAAGCCCATCATAGACTGACTGGTCAACCACCGTGTCATATTCTTACGAGACGAAGACGCATGAATAACCATGCATGTTTGGTGAAGGTTTGCCCTGAGTTGATGTTTGGTTAAGACAGCTGTTACGCCCATCTAAACCTCAGCTCAATTTCCACCTCTTCCACCCATTTGGCTAACAAGCACGCCGTTACAGATGATCCACACATCCACATACAAAATGTCCAAACGTTTGCATTGGACGTGAGTGTTCTATACTTTGCTGGTGTGATTCAACATTTTTCCTTTAACGTTATTTGTGCTTCTCTTCACGTTGTTCTATCCAGTTTTTCTATTCAGCTGATTCGGTACTGGTTTGGTAAATTATGGGTATTTCTGTGAATAAAGCCACGAGACAATCTCATCTGCAACTATTCCTATTGCGGATACTCATTGATTCGGGTCAGACGAGTGGGGACCCCTGTGACATGGTGTTTGTCTTTAAATTAAAGTGTATAGTAATATGTCCTTTCAAACTGGAGCTTACCTGAGACAACTTTCCACTAGCTGTCTCCGACAGAGACCTCCCAACCTAATTTTTAAAAGGAATTTGCCGAAAATCACTTACAATGGCGGCTAAATCGTGGTGGTAGCTCTTTCGGTTGCTTGTATTATCGTCTGTTGTACGTCTGTGTTTGGTTTGTTCATAGTTATTTATAACTCCACCGTGTATCGCCATCTGCTCTGTAATGAAAGCATGCCAATTAGTATAACCATCAGACTACTCAACTACTCGAAAGTAGATAAAGCGATGGACACATTAAATGGGGTTTGATGTCAATAACTGATGTGCAGAAATTCATCTTTGTGCGGTACCCTTTGTAGGTGCCAGAATTCACTAAAAAAAAATGGAGTACTAGCAAGATCGAATGCGGTCGTCTGTGACAGCAAATAATTTTAACACTAGGACGCCGTATATTTAGCAACACCTCTATGCACTGATGGCTGTAAGATTTAAGATGCATATGAGATATTGTAAGGACAAATGACAAATTTCCGATAACAGTTTACAGTGTTGATTGGAATTAGCCAAGGCCATGCGTGAAACCAGGAGGGGACATCTCACGTATTCATTGGATATCGGAAGGGCACTGCGAGTCTTGCGGCTAGGACTGCCGGAAGCGGTGTAATATGCAAGGGGGGTATAAATTCGGCATTTAGTGCAACTAAATGGCAAAAATGGTGGAATTATTGATTTTTTCGCGTAAAGTACGCGATGCCGAAGATTCTTCGAAAATTCCATCCATGCTCTCTTGGTCACCAGCAATGGTTTCATCCTCGAAGTCTGCTTTTATACCTTCCCACTAAAGTCTTCAGGATCACCAGATTTTTGTTGAAGTCTGAATTGAAGATGATCATCCTATGAGATGTGCAAATGCTAGTCTTTCTGTAATTTGCACATTTGTTCCAACAGTTGGACACCAAGCATGTGGACACCGCTCCAGAGGTCTCTTCCAAATGTGCTCAGACTGACATTCCTAGCATGCATGCAGTACAGACCAGTACGCCGACAAAGACGGTAGGACTTTCGTTCTCCCGTTCTGTTTTTGTTTACCCAATGTAAGCTGCAAGCTCCATCTGAAGATGTGGTCGAATTAAGCCGCTGATTTTTCCTTCCAGGTTCCGGACCCGTTCCACGTAGATCCAAAAGTTGTTTTTGAGAGTGGTACTGGATTGGAGTACGAATCGCGTTTCGCCCCAAAGCCCGTACAACCCCCTCCTCCAGCTCCACAGCCTCTTAGCAGGCAAGAGGAAGACGTTTTCACACGTATAATAATCCAGCTTGCTAACCAAATTGAGAAGCCCAAACCTACAACCACAGCCAGACCACCTGTGTGTAAGTTTGCGTTTTCCACCTGAACGGATGTACAGGGGTTCTGAAAAGGAGTCTGCGGCTCAGTTTTCACTCAAAGACGTTGCAACTACAGGACATATCCCAACTAATTTGCTTTAATTTCGGCTGCCTGAAGCATAGCAAACTACCAACCTGAAGTGCCCTACTTTTTCTCAGAATAATTTGCTAAGATAGACTGAGAAAATTTATGGGCAGGTAAGGCAGGATTTGATAGGTACTACCATTTTCTCAATAATGTCATGTGAGTCGTGTCCTTCCTTGAAACGGCATACTGTGCACATCGTAGCCAACCGATTACACTTTAACTGGACCTCTCCCTCGGCTCTGGTTTTTCTGTCGTACATTTAACTCCGGGGTGTGAAACATATATACTATGCAGCCCTGCTGATTATGGACTCTGAAAACAGCTAGCAAAACTGGCTGAATCTGTGAATACGTGAAAAGCACGACAAGGCTTCATGTAGCGCCATTGTGGACTCCTTAAACTATTGAATAAATCCTTGACTCAAGCTTAATCACCTTAATGAGAAAATAAGAAGGTTTTGCGTACAACAAGACCTTTGAAAATGCAATCTTTTACAGCAAATTCATTAAACACTTAGATTCTCTGCGATGCGCTGAGTTTTATCTGATCACAGCCATTTCTTTCACACATCCAGTAGACTGCTTAAATGTTCGTTGGGTTGGGCAGGTTTGTTGTGAACGTTTCTTCACGAATCGCCGTATAAGACAGGTGTTTTGTCGCCGTTTGGTGATACCCTTGCTTTCCATGTTTCCCAGATGCATAACACCCGTGGTACGAACGCCGTATGTGGCTGCATCTTCTAGGTAAAGATGGAATCAGCTGGGCCTTCATCCTTCTAGGGAATCCAGTCTATACTGAAGGATAGAGCAGCATTGGACGACCATTTCGTCTTGGCTTGGAATCATCCGCGCATCTGAATAGTCTTCAGAAATACTGCACCCCACGATATCCCATATAGTGGCAGAAAACACAATAGAAGCGTTTGAACAGCGGTGTTTCGAACACATATAAGGCAGTACCATTGTTGCCAGTGACCGAGACTATGTTGAACTATGTTCAGATAGGTCAAGCCTGCACGCAGTTATCGTGCGATCCAGAGGGAAATCGTCATCGCTCAGCTGATTTTCAGTAGGCCTTGTCACACTGTGGATGATACCGCAGACACACCGCGTTTTTGAACTCGTGAGAAAATGTGCACATAACTGTGCTTTGACGCACGCATTGGCTGCATTTGCCACCAGCTGATCTATTGGCAATATGATAACCCAGAACCTCGCAAAGTAGGGCGTTTGGGTTGCATGCACCGGTATTCCTTTCTACGAAACAGGCTCTCATATATATATATATATATATATATATATATATATATATATGATGTGGCTAGGATACTGTTAGGCGGGAAATTTAAGAGAACTTCTGAACACATTCCCTTTCTGGCTGAATTACGCCACCATTAGACTCTCAACTAATTCGACGAATGCTGAAAATTCACCATTCCTTTCTACGTGCGCCAATTTGCTTTAACCGGTAGAGCGCGCTGCATAAGCAGAACATATAGGATGTTTTTTAAGCGGGTATCCGAGAGAAAAGAGTTACCCGGACAATCAAAAGCTCTATTTTAGAATATCTAGTGGACACGGGAAAAAGAAAATGACATAACACTACGTTCATCTACAACATCAGTCCGAAGCAGCCACGCATGATTGCATTTTGAATGCCTTCCACGGCGTGGTCCGTTGAGAATCCTCAAAGCAGACCAGATTTAAGCTCTGTTGGTCAGTGCGAACAGAATGAAAGTGACTGTCAGATCATTACTATGTTGTCATTAGTTAAGTTTGGCGTAGGATCTATCTCTGTAGACCTGGTTGAAAGAAGGTAGACAGAAGGCTGTGGGCGAGAATGACTGAGATGTGGTTACTGTTATCAATATTTGTGATTTGCGATTTTATCGGAAAACCGTCCAAACTGTTATCACACCATAATTCGAAACAGCGTCCACTCACACGCGTTTTAGCGCATGTAAATATCTTTGTAATTGACGGTACTTCTTGGATGCAACTGAGGACCAAAAAGCTTGTATAATACCTTTGTGCTCTGTGCTCTGTACTTTTGGAATGACGACCGATCAGCATAAGTTGATCACGTTTGTGACGTGTTCACAAGATTCACGTTCAAACAGTCATATCAATATTGATGCTCGCACAGAAAGTGTTGAACTCTTGACGAAGCTGTGGCAAAACATCAAACACTTGCTTATTAGCTTTCCAAAACCGGACTTTCCAAATGTCGACACAGGATCCTCAATTCCGAAATGTACATTTTAGGCTTTTTCTGAGTGCCCCTTAGCTTGATGTTCTGCGACAAATACTTATTCAAAAAAAGCTAATATCAGAAGCTACCTTCTTCAAAAAACAGATTGTTCTTATGGATCTCCGGAAGTTCACTGTAAACGATGTGTTAGTTGGTTCTAGATCAATAGCAGTGCACAAACCTGGTGTCACATTTGAATGGCTACTTTGGTTTTCCCAAAGTAGTAGTCAGTATCCTTGGAAGCGTCGGTGTTTCAACTCCGGATATCTGACATGCGATGCGAGCTTGTTACCACTACTCCACCATTGTCCACTGGACGCACCTGAATGATCATGTCCGGACGTGTTCAGTCTTGATGGAAACTCGAGTCCAGTGCTTCCGTTCCTTGGTGTGAACTCACCAGAATAATTGCCTCAGGACGGGAGGAGGACCGGTCAAACGGCAGCGATGTGAACGGGAGTTCTACAAATTTCCTAACCACCTACAAATCATTTTAAATCTGTTAATCCTGACTGATCGATGCTTACGTTGCCCCATCGATCATCATCGGTCGTTCACTGAGATAAGAACTGGCAACACTTCACTGAGTGTGAGTAAAAGAGTAGATATAATGAAAAACCAGGTGAATCGTTTTTTGTATAGATTCTATGCACCAGAATATACTTGAGTCGCTTGGGTGCTGTGCTCTTCCACTATTCGGTGACCAAACGCCTTCGAAATTCCAATCAGTAGTTTTGTTGTCCCAACTGATACCTTTCCGCCATTTCCTGTTGGAACGTCAGATGAAATATAGAAAGGTGCAAGAAATTCTATAAAATCCCAACGAGGAATGCTTGAGAATGGAGAGTGGCCTCATCTCCTCAACGGATTAAGGCACAGTTGTTTTGAAGATCACGGTCTAAAACTCACATTCCTGGAAAATGAGCCCCCATTGAACTAATAATTCCAAGGAAATGAGTCCCTTCATTGGCTAATTAGCCCTTTACCATCTCGGGTGTTTTTTCCTCACTCTGGAAACCCATATTTAACATCCACTTATTCGATTGAGACTAAAAAACAATTCATCAGTATTTTGTCCATGACTGTCTGATAACGCTCTGCTAGTAAAACTTGCTGCAATCAAATGTATACATACATAAGTAGCTTTCAAGTTGAATCACAACCAGCTCGATCAGGTTCAATCCAGCCGACTGATTGATCATTGGTCAAGACGGGATTCAAATATGGTTGCGCACAAAACTATCTTCCACCCAGAATATAAATCTGTCAATCTCTCACGTAGAAGTATTGCATGAGGACGAAATAAATTTCTCTTTAGAACTTTATTGTTTGCGTCCCGTTTGTGCCGTTTGTGTGATCAGAGTTAAGTGTACTCAACTACCTCATTAGTTTCCGATAGCCTTTTACGGAAGTAGATATTCATTAGTATTACGTCGACTGATTCCCAAAACAGGATGAGCCAACCCCACCAATGTCCCAAACAGCAGCTGTCCGCTCTTGATTGTCGGCTACGAGATGGCAGTCCTGTCTTTTAGTGTGCGTGGCCAATTATGGATAGACTAGGGATCAAGTTGTTGAACGTCTGACTTGCCCGCATAGAACCGAGTTTTCCGATAAACACTTCTCGTGTACTTTTATTCATCATTGGGGGTCTTTTCTTAACACAACACACATCTTTTCGAATTAGTATCGCCATCGGAACAGCAACTTCGTCAAATGGTGGAAACAGCATTATTGGAGCACATTGATCCAATGCTACAACCAATTTCCTCAGTTCGCAGTCCAGTCCCATCGTCCAGTCTAACACCCGCACCCTCGCTGAGACCAACAAAACCGACCGAATCGGAAGCGGAAGTTGAGCAAACAAGACACTCGAGTCCAGGTCAACAACCGACTGGCCCACATCCGCTCCGTGTCACATATGATGTTGCAGTCGGACCGTCGGTGAGTTCGTTCAACGCTGTTATTCATTATTATCAAAATTCATGGTTCATCAGCTGCACATGATGATCGGTTGGTCAGTACAATATTTCACGCTTGCGCTAACTGACAATCGACCGATACTGTATGTATTTATAGAAATCTGTAGTATAATATTACCATGAGTTGACGACGTTGGTAAACCAAATCGAGTATCTGGGATGTGAAATCGATGCAAAGGAAACGCTACATCATATATCATCCTAGACCAATAACTAAAATCGCTATCTTCATTAGGTACTCCCCTGACATTGTCCCCGTTCCGCACCTCCAGCCGTTCATAGTAGCTTGCCAGCTCTGTAAGACCTCTTGCATCTCTGCAGTCAGCTAGCAGAATGTACACCACAGAGGTGTACATCTGGTCACGTACTACCTCAAGTTTAAGGACTTCAGCTGCGATCCGTTGTGAAAAGTTCTCAATCAGCGAAGCTTACGTTTGCCTGGCAGCATGCGGCCCAAGAAGACTGCTATTTTTAGATCCACAATAACTGATAATTTGGGGCCTTAACGGAAATTTATACTTTCAGAGAGTAGTAAACCGACTGTTGGTACCAATATGGGGCGACTCAGCCTTGTAACCGTGTTAGGTGGAGATATGCAAATGGGTTTTTCATCCGAATCGGAAAAAAGCATCCGTGCAGGCAGTGCGATAAACGACGCTTCGTCACAGATCGTATTTCGCTTACGAACCCAATGAGCTTTCTCGCAATCCACTGTGACAACTAAAGCCCAGGAGGCATCGGATTGTCAGCTCATAATTCCTAGGTCTCGTGAAAGATAACCGCTACCTAAGAAAGACCATGACCTCGTGTGATTGACCCACGGAACCTCAAATGTAAAGAGACCTTCCCTTTTTACTTTTGAGACCGTTACTACTACCTTACTTACTTACTTACTACTTACTTACTACCTCCTGATAGAGAACTGAAGTCAAACAGAGTCATATTTAATCGGATTTACTCGCATTAAACAAACTTAAAGCCAATGCTGAAATATCTGCAGACTGTCTTCTACAAGTATAAACAGGAGAAACTGGTGTGAAATTTCCCCATTGAGATATTCGCAAGTTTCCTAGATAATCTTTTTTTCAAAAATCGATCTTAATGTCTTCCAGTTCGTTTGGATCTCACAAGTGCTGGAAGAAGCAACTCTACAGTTATCGAGCTGAAGGCTCATTTTCCAGCAAATCGCGTTCTCCAGCATAAAACAAGCCTCCTTTTATGGCAGAAGTTGGACTGCGAAAGCGTTTGAATGAGGTCACCTTACCAGTCATGGGGAAGGTTATGGTCCCATAGATTGTGGTTTTTGCTTAGAGTATGATTTGCCAGGCGGAGAGCCCATAAACAGTTTCAGCAGTTTGTAACTACATTCCTTAGTTTAGAGGTCAGCTTGTTTAGACGCAGTAGATCACCTGGACTGTCGTGAGAAAATGTCACTTCACACTTTTGTAGCCCCCATCTCCAACTGTTACTACCACCTTGTGCCTATCGACGACAAAATTTCTTGACACCAATCCTTTTTCTTCGTGATAGTTTAACGAAGTTTGTATTCCCCTTCAGATTCAGGAGCAAATGGCTGAGGAAGACCGAATGCAAGGAGTAAGCACGCTGCACGATATCGACGATGTCTCGTCTCACAACGGGATTCCCACCCCAACGCCGCCAATGCCAGAGCCGTCAGCTGGAACATTAACAAAAGTATCTGACCATGTTCGGTAAGTCTGGATCACTTTCACTTGACTTTGTCAGCTTCCAAGCACAACTGATCCCGTAGCTTGACCAGTGTAGCGTAGCGATCCTCATAAATCGGTGAAGAATGGTCTTGACTCTACCCAAAGATTGGCCAACAAATGAAAATGCGCGCTCAAAAGCTCAAAAGCCAGGCCTATACCCCGTTATTGCTGTCCAACTTCGACAGAAACTGGCATTTCCTTATTCAACGAGGTTCGATCATTTTTAGAAGGGATTGCCGGTTTGTGCAGTAAGATACATGCATGTCGACTGGCTCAACTGATTCGACCGTTTGTCCATTTCCGCTTTCTGGTCAGATCTATCAATTAAGTCTCCCTGTCAACTTCCACAACTGATTTCATTCCCGTGACCACCTGACCTGGAAAACACCAGATAAAATTTGATTCAATTACATATATAATTTCTTTATGCTTACCGCAAATGTTCCTGGCTTTGAGATATTCTCTGCCCTAGCCTGGTCAAACTAACTGGGCCAGTGGTGAGATGCAGATTCTCTGACGGATCTGGCATTCGCTTGAGATTTGGCATCATCAGCAAGAATTTACGCCTTTTCAACTTCATCTGGTCGCTGTTTATTCCACTAGTACTCTTAACCTGTCCACAGTGCTTTGCAGAAATAATACGGGTCCGAGGCGAATTGCTGTCCAGTGGTAGCACAATTGTACGGCATTTGTTAACGGAGTTTCGTCGTGTAATTGAAGTCAGCCCCTGACTGGAAAGCCGAGAAGCACTGTTAATCCTTGTTGAGATTCATCAGCAGTGCTCTTCTCACGAAATTCCAGTAGAATGTTCCGAACCCGCAATCTCCCTTCCAGTAGTCTGATTAACCTACACTTTGGTAGGATATAGTGCCACTCATCCTTCAAAAATGGAATCCATATCACGTGGTCAATCGTGTTGACTAGCTCCTCGCATGACGACTTCTCAGATGTAGGTTCCATTCATCTAGTGAAATTTATTGTTCATCTGAGATCCTTGTAGATTATTGGTAGGGTGACGAGATTTGGTACTTTTTAATCAACAGTCTTTACACCAACAACCTATAGTGCATCCTATTCTAACACTGATAAACAGTCTATGTCAACCGGTGATAGCCCTACTCTTTTAGTGTCGCAACCACTTTTGTAATCAACCGTTCGTCGGCTACGTAGCTCTTCTTCTCTACCCCATTAACTTAACATGCTCTTAATTTGCTGTCCACTCTAAATTGACATTGGTTCAGATTATGACACAGCTGAGAGCAGAAATTACCATACGAGTTTGTTGTTTTCCCATTTGGCCACTCTGACTTATTGGTGTGACACTGCTTATGAGTAATATTACGAATAAGATTATTTGTGACACAGCTTAGCTGGTTATCTGAGCTCTTCACCTTCTCGTTCGGATATTCAGAACCGGAAAGTTTTGTGTTGTATGGTTCAACAAGCATTTGGTTTGCGCCACGACCTGATTAGGTAAAGGGATGTTTAGTGAGTACATCATTCTTATGGTTACGGATAAATTCACTTGTTGGGTGCGGTTGTTTTAGGCTATTTGGGTACTACCCATATCTAGTGGTCTGATAATTCATGTGTGCCAGGGGAGCTTTAAGGAATTTCAATTTGAGACTTTATTCTGTAAACGAAAATAACTTATGCTGAAAAGCCGAAATCATCAACTCCATAGAGTTTCGAACCAGCAACATCCCGGCTAGTAGTTTGAACACAAATCAGAATGGCCGAGTAAACGAAACTGACAACCCATTTTTCGAGTATTGTTTTCGTTTTTGATGGACACATGTTATCGCCCGTAATTTGTTATGGGTTGAAGCATTAGATCAAGTGCTCCATTACTCAATTTTGAATTAGAATTGTCTGTCGCATGGAGGTACCATCAACGAACGCTTGTGGATGCCCAAGAGTGTATCAAGGATGATCAGTGTTATCCTGGTTGAAGAAATTCCACACCCCAAGTGAATGCTTCATGACTGACCTCAAACACTTCACCTCCATCCTAAGTAGACTTGTAGACCGGAACCAGTCAGCATCGTTTGAGATTACCTTAACATGCGTGGTTTTCTTCAAGCTTATGACGAAGGTCAGAAGCAGAAGGTGTCAGTGAGAAGTTTGTTTCTGATTCTGGACAAACTACATGCAGAACACACTGACGAGTCTGCATGGTCAGCAAAAAAGTGTGTATAAGGCATAGTTGGAAAGTGAAGAGCATCCCATCTTGGAAATCACAACCAACTAAGCAAAAAAACATGCTGTAAGCCTTCTGGAGTCCTCATCCTTTGTTCCCGGGGATTTTACAAGGGTCTGCTGCATGTATTGTCAACTTCCATTAAGACATTAACTAATGACCTGATTGAGAACTTGACTACTTATGGCACTTGCGGTTTATGATGACAGATAATTCGTAAAAAAGTCCTCGGTGTCTTTTCCCCCAAACCGGTTAATGTCTAAATAAGCTGTACATGGAGGAGCTGCAAAATTGCGAATTAAAGTACACAACAGTGCGATTTCGATGCCCAACCCCGAGGCAGGGCAGTATCGCGTATCGTCACTACCTTCGTTCTCATTTTTGCCTCAGCTGTTCAAGGAAATCATGTACTTTTCCAAAGAGAAGTAAGTGATCGCCCTTTTTGAGGGCTTCTGTCCATCTCCTTTGCCGCTTGCTATTTTCTCTCACTCTCGACTAATTTCCGCTTTTGTTCAAATTCTCTGATTAGCGTCAGACCGGGAGTCCAATCGGTCCAGACATCACCCATTAATTTATCCCCAACTGGTCAGTTATCATCACCGTTGCAGCCGGCATCATCCGAATCAATGGACATCACTCCGCTCGCTGCTGATTTGCCGCAGATTCAATCACAGGCGGAAAGCACAGGACAGAGCGAAGTGTTCAGTCTGACCCTACCAAACACGTTTAGCGATGGTGTTTGGCTTGTCGACCGTTCGGAAGGTGAGGCTCCCCTACAGGTTACGAGTGAAGCAATGCAAATGCTGGCCGGACGTTTGGAGAGCAATCTGGTTATGCAACGATCACAGGTATGTATTACACTTCACCATCAATCATTCACATTACAATTACCCTACACAGGAATGAATACGGTTCTCGAATCGCCTCGTTTTCTTTTGGTTCGGCCCATCATAGGGCTACAAAGGTTTGTGTGACAATTATCCTTTGAAATACAAAGGAATACCAACTAGTCTGAACTACTCTGTATAGTATGAAATCCCTCACTCGTAGCTGGACTTCTCTATGGCTAGCCTATTATAGCCCTTGTATCCTGTGTTTAAACGTGATGTAATCAGCCCAGGAGAACCGATTCGAAAGACTACATTTCATGGTAATCTAAAGGTGGGCATGTTCAATGTGTTGGGGAACCACGCCCTTATGAATTCCCATATGCTTCGCTTTTTGTTTCCCTTTCGAGATGCCCGCTCAACCAAATCCAATTTGTTTTGGTCCCAATTCGCAAAAATCAAGCAATTGGTAAAGCATACGGTCCGATTTTGCACAGTATCATGAAAGCACAATTAACGCTGCAATACTAAATCAACCGCCCATATCTGTGAGGGTTTTACGAGTTTTTTCAGCATACTCAATGATCCCAGTTGCTAGAATGACACAGACTCCTCATATTGTGAGGTCGCTTTGGCGTGTTGTTTTCACCAAATCGACCCGAAGCCTTGGAGAGGGAATAAAAGTGGAACACAGTAGCAATTGGATTTGCGGATAGTTGAATAAGCTGGACGTAACAGGATCTGTGGCATACATCCACGTAGTATGTGGATAAGTGGCGCTGTTTTCTATCAGAGTGCTTATTGATTACCCTGCTGACCAGCCGCCCGTGGTCGAACGTCCAAATGTCGAACTTCTGGTCGGGCGGTCACTGGTTCGAAATTCCAAACCAGATCTTTGTGAGATGTGCACTGTTGAGGATTCGCAATAAGGATGTAATAATCACACAGTCCTTCCTGACCTTTTAGCATTGAGTGGGTTCACTTGCAGGGCGAAATCTTCGTTGAAAATGTATGAAAGTTCAAACACCCAACCTGCACTAACGACGGTTTCGAATCGAACACAAAATGCTGTCTTGCGAGAAATCCACCAATCGTTTGCCGATCAGTCTTGAAAGGTATTCCAATTCTTTGTAATTAGACTTTAGCAATTCGGCATAATTTTGGTCACTGAAATATTATCGTTTTCACGGTATTTCTTGAGTTAATTAGCGAAGTGCGGTAGCATGCCTGTCTTGAGTTGGTGTCAAGAAATTTTCCGTGAGATTGTGATTTTTATTAGCAGTTTACCAACACAAAATCCCAACATCACGGAGCAATAACCGTGGTTTCCTGAAAAGGTCGGGGATATATGAACGTATGTCCAGTTCGGTTCAGTTAATCAGCTGTACACCGTGAACCAGGTGTACTTTGGTTCCGCCTGCTGCGGTATTGTTCACCGCAAAAAAGGCGCGTGGGGTAGGGGATAGTGGTTTGCACTAAATCAACAAGGTCTCACGAAGGTTCCCAAGCCGGTGGTGTCGGTGGGATATCCCCAACGGTGGCACGTTGGCTCCAGCAAATTAATTTACCTAGTGTAACCAATCGACAACCAACATGTTCGTCGTAGATTGCATTTAAACGATTCCGCTGCTGATCACTCGGTGAGACGTGCCACTGAAGAGAAGGGAAGTACTAGCACCGGATTCCTTCTAATATTATATCACATCGTCGTCCAACATAAAACCCATTTTCTCATTGTTTTTTTAACTTCGTAACATTAACTGTCCGTGTATCCAGTGTGATAGAATATTTTAGATGCTAACAGTATTCCTGTTTTGTCTTATCGCAGCTTGGGATCTCTACCAAGCTATTCTTTCATGTCTTCCTTCTCACGAAATACAAAATGTGACCTTGAACCTGCCACATAATCTCTTCAGATGAGTCATGTCAAAGCTTTTGTTTCTTTTCCACATCTAGTCAGTTGCAAGTGAAACCGAACCTGAGTCAGACACATCAGTTTTACTCAAGCACCAACGAAGCGACGGTGAAATTCCGACAAGCGGGCCTCTTCTGCTAAGGGGGCTGAGAAGTGAAGATCCTCTGACCAATCCCCTGTTACACCTAATGGCTTTGCAACAGTCTAGTGGCTTTGATATATTCAGGCTACCCGAACGGGATAGAAAGATCTTGATGAAAACGAATGCTCTCCTGAAACGTCACGAAAAAACGTCACGCACAGCTCAGTCTCCTCAGAATTCGTATGGACAAGCTCCAACTAATCTAGCAGAGAGCTCACCTGGACTTGTCAAGCCGGTCAACATGATTGGTACATCAGAAGACGACGACGGTGGAGAGTCAAAAATGCTGGAATGGTTGCAAAGTTTGGCTGGATCTCCGGCACATCATACGGTGCAATCTTCGCACAAGTCACCTCCATCAAGTGAGTTCGATCTGAGACTGGCGGTTGTTTCTCAGAGCGAACCTAACTGTATCAGTTGTGTACTCCATTAAGTATCCCGAAGTCTTGATTGTCCGGTTGACTGCTCTGGCGATTTTCTTCGCAAGTCTGTGCTTTGAGCCCTGAATCTATCAGGTGTTTCAAAATAACCTGGAAAGCTAGATTGAAAAACCATATGCACTAAGCCAGTAGTTGTGCTAACTGCGTAAACTTATTACTTGCTTTTTCTACCTATTACTTATTAAAAAAATACTCCTCAGTAAATATCTTATGAATAGTGTACTACGTCCATACAGTGTATTGCGCTATCTCGGATATCGTGCCAACTGAAACATGAGGCGGTCTGGTGCAGCACATTCAGCTGCTTAGAAACATCACAAACGAGAGATTCAGTTGGGTTCCAGGTGAGTCTCCCGCAAAACCAAAGTGGTCTGCAAATGAGTGTATTTCGCTAATTTCGTGCAATTTGGGTTCAAGTAGAACATAAGGTTGACGGAAACTCGGGGATTGCGCCTACCTGATGAACCCCAAGAAGGGCGAAACCGGCTGTCGAAGAATGAGTAGTGTATCAACCTCACACTGTTCTGTGGTGTGTATACTCATTTGTCCATCATCTAGCCTCTCTAGGTATTCAGCATCTTGTCCCACTCCTTTGTGACAGTTTTCGCGTAGCATAAATCATAGAGTGTGGCAGGAATTTTTACTTCTACAATTCCACACCACTTGGATTTGTAGGTTTAGCTGAAAAATTAAAGTTTCCTTTGTTTCAGTTCTCAGCTAAACACAGTTTCTGATTGAATCAAATTCTGACTGTCTCTGAAAAGCGAGATACTGAATCCAAAAGAAACCGATACTGAAGTTTTACTTTATGGCACGAAAAGTTACAAAATTAAACTTCAAAAGTCTTGGCATGAGAAAAATTGTTTAACATCACTTTAATTTCCTTAACCCGATATAATTCTTCGAAATTTCCAACTACAGAACAGTCTACCAATGCAACCGATCCGAACAAAGTTCCGATGCTCAATGGAGTCGAAATGGTCCATTTCGATGACTCGGATGCTACAGAAGCCGATGTGGCCGAAGAGGAAGCATACGAGGATGACTACGAACCAGAATCGAAAGGAAACTGTAACAATTCGTCGTCGCATAAATCTGCTAATGAGCCCAAAGATCGGCCTCTGACAAGTGGAAGTTCGCCGCCGGTTTCGACGCGTGCAAAAGTCATGGACCACTTGCGTCATACAGTAACTTTGAGTGACGATAGTGATGACGCAAACTAGTGCCCTTCGGTATTTCAAAGATTTAACCGACAACTGAGAGGTGACCCGGCCTTTTGTTGTATCTGAATTGTCGTGAAAATAAATTCTCTTCATGTTTTCGATCAGTACGCATTACTTTACATTCATACATATATACAATTAGAGGACATCCTTGTTTCCTTTTATCTTCAACAACTGATACAGTCACACCTCTCCTCAAACTTACCCGTGTAGTTCAGAAATCTGGTGACCCCCTGAAAAGATCTCGAATAAGGTTTCTAACATTTCGTGAATTGTTTTTTTTTACTCAGGTGACGATGGGATTGCAAAATTTCGCACTGTGGTCATGTAATGAGTGACATAGCATCTTCTATTTGACTGGCGAACTTGTGTCTTTCAGCCTGTCATGTATTTGGAACAAATCGATCCCAGTCAGAATTGACCTAATCAACCATCTCAAATATTATACCCCCACCTCAGCTACGTAACTGACGCCATGGTCCTGATTCCAATTCGTCAAATTCTGTAATCCGAAAGTTTGAGCGGAATTATCCGCACCTAAATACATAAATTCTATGTTTTTTTGAACTCGAGGTCATTCACTTCATCCTATGCCTACGTTCAAAAACCTCTCGGTTTGCTGAATTTATTAACATGGCCGGATGAAACGAATCGAGGGCTACTGGAACAGAGATTTTTCGTCAAATTCTGCGGATTCATTACTTATCAAGAAGATGGATATACATTACCATTGAACAATCACCAAGGTAAAACCCAGGTGAGCTTTTACGTGCTTCACTTTCACCAGATAAAGTATCCGAAAAAGTGGGTATTGTGGCTGAAATACCAGACGTTGTGCGTCGTCCAATGCGGCACATAAAGCTCCTTCCAAAAGAAACACATTTGCTCCTATTGGTTTGAAATAATCAGGTTCGGAGCTAGCCACTGTACGAAATTTTCAGCATTCTGTGAGATGAATCCGTGATAGTGTCTATCATTCTATTAAATTCCGATCCAGCCACAGTGCATTCAATAATGTAATCGGAGGAAGACATAAAGATATTCAAAACAGTGCGAAATCCTTCATTGTTGGTTGTTTTAGGAGGGGGTCTTCAATCAAGATTTTGTCCTGTACTCGAAATCAATTTATGCTGATTGGCCGGGAAACTGTACAACAGGTTCATTCTTATTGAGAATCATCAACAGTGCACATCCCACGAAACTCCAGTAGGGAGTTCCGAACCCGCAAAACCCTACCCATTTGCTCACGAGTTTCGTGAGATGCAGACTGTTTAGGGTTCCAAATAACGTTGAAAAATATGTACATTTTCCCTTGGCTTTTACATATGGGTTAGCATCACTGAAAAGATGTGGTTCCAGTCGAAAAAATCTCTTTATTTGCACCGCTTTCCCCTTTGGGTTCACTGGATCTTATATGAGGCGCCAGACTATATGCTGTTATACCTTTTTTACTCTTTCCTAGGATACAATCTTTGTTATTCTCTACTATAATTGCGAAGAACACTAGAATAATTTTTTTACTATCATTAGGCATCTTCAACACCGCTTTTACCTGCAAACAGTTTCTAATCAGTTGGATAAGTCTTCGGCATCTTTCGGCTTACTCGAAACCTTGATCTCGATTCCACAACTTCCCCCTGAAGACCAGTTGGATAGAGTTGACTGATGTTTGGAACTAGTTCACCGTCTTTGTATTCCTATTTCTATCATTCCCAATCGACTTGTCCGAAATCCGGCAGTCATTTTGCACATCATCGCCCAGCTTGTCGCTTAACGGCATACCGAGGTCGCTCGAGCATCGCTCTCACACGAGTCCTCCCCACAAATCATTCGCTTCCACATCGGTGTGCACCACCAAATAACGTTGCTTACAGTCCTAAGGTTGTGAATTCACTAGACGGTTTGACCTTCCAAATAGATTATCTACAATTCAGGGTTGCTCTTGCAGAGTCGCACGTCTCGCAGTTGCCTTACGGACTACATGATGTTGCCTCTGCTTTGAGTCAGAGAACCACAAGTAATTCCATAGGTTTCATGAGTTAACTACCTCGGGTTTACAAAATCTGAGGGCTCCTTTTTGAAAGCTTCTGAGAATATATGAGAAAGCATAAAGTTTTTGTGACTCTAAGCACAGCGAATCTCAGCAAACTCCGCAAATTATATAAATTGCCACAGCAATGCAAGTAGAGCTCAGTATTACATATTTTGTGTCCTTCCACTCGTCCGCCAAAACGATAGACTTACACAACTGAACAACTGTGCACAGCCCCTCGTCAACTACGTCAAACATGCATTTCCCCCCACACAAAGAACTCCAGATCACATGAGTGTTAGAGAATGATATTGTCCTTACGACGTTAGACCAGTAGTACAATTGCATCAGTATGAGCACCAGGAATGCAGAGGTAAGGAACGACTAATAGGACTGTACTAATAAATAAGCAAGCGCCCGACCTGAGAAGAAATAGATGTGTGTGTACGAAGCAGTAAACAGCACATGTAGGTGTTTGTGCGTTCACAGCAACTGACAAGTGCATCTGGCGTTCACCGCAATGGCTTGTACAGGGCCAATTAAGAAGTCATTTGATATCATCCACTTCCTAACTTAAGCTTCCAGGCACGTATGAGTGAGGCCAGCAAACGTTTTTTAATCCGTATCATGTGATCGCATTAATGTGTAAAGTGCATTCTGTTGTTCCAGAGAGAGACGGTATATTGGAGTTTTCAGTCTCTTGTGTCTTGATTATGCAAGTGCCTTTGTAAGCCTTGATTGAGGCCATACAATGATGCCGCTTTCCAGTTATAGCCCTGATCAAGATATCGTCATTATCTTGCGCTATTACTTAACTGTAACGATGCTTCCACCAACTCTTGTCTTCTTTGTCCAATCGCTCTATCGTTCTCCGTTTACATCTAACAACTTTCGTTGTATTCCTTCTGAACTGGGTGCAAATATGCCAACGGCTAATTGCCTGACTTCCAGACGTTTCACTCCGCCAAGATGTGTTCACCACCTTCCCAAGACATCCCGGTCCGAATATAGAAAACTGTTGATGCGTGCCTTTCAGTCTCTTCGGGCTTCTTACTTTTACCTCCTATACTATTATGTATGGTGCGTTAGCCTCAACGACCAGCCTAATTCCAAATCATTTTTATCAGGTAGGCGGGTCTGATTTTACCTTTTGATTGTCCTACGCTCAAAAAGACCAAATCAATCTCCGTTGTAATGAAACGGCTTTACTATTAATCAAAGTTAAACAAACCGTCTGTTTCATCCTGTTCTATTTTGAATATTGTCTTATTATTGCCTAGTTTTTCCTGTCTTTAAGGGAAACTTTTTGTTAGATTTCTACCCGCGAATCATTATCCATACACAGGGATTCACATGAAACTCATCCTTTTTACCATTTTTTGCCTCACTCCAGTATTAACCAGAAAAGCCCTTGTCAAAGTTCATTCTATTTTTCAACACGTATTTCAGGTCCATATCCAAGAAACTGTACTGCTCCATTCTCCCCAAAGTATGATTGTATATGGGTATCTGTACTATCATCGAAGTGCGAACAAAGTCACCGAATTCTGATAATTAAGTCGAAAGTTGGGATTTGCAGTGGATATAGATGAAGCTGTTGCCTGAAGTCAGAAGGTGGTCAGTAATCCTCATCCACACCTCAGTGATAGGAAAGATGTCAGTTGACAGAAGATGTCAAGTGAAAGATGGGATTCTCTAGGATCAAGTGAGAAGTGATAAGAACTAAACTGAGAATTACAGACTGGTGAATTGATGCAGACTGCATTATTCTATGAGGGAGAATGTTGGCAGCTCAGGTTTTACATGTGGCTGTTGTCCTGTTTGCTGAGCTGAACAACTCAAAGGGAACGGAAGGACCGGGTGGCAAGAAGGGTAACCGCGGGATAGAAAGACTAAAGGGCATGCAGAATGAGTTGGAAAAGTCGGAATCAAAGCGAACAATCAGTCGGGGAGCTGACCAACCATCTAACAAACTGGACTGACCATCCAAACGGCCAATCACTATAAGAGGATGGTCGACAATACAAATGTACGTAAAAGCACATCACCGCTCAACGATTACAGACCGACGCAATTCCAACTCACTATGCACTAATGATGTCAACTCGGTTGGTAATGAAACGTTTGCAAACAAGCGCATATCTCAGCGAACAGCGAACAGAATGTCTTATTCTGACAGGAGAGGCAGTAGTGTCCATGGTGGGCCTACACTTGGAGGCGTCCCCTGCAGTCTAGAGCAAACATTCGCAAGCTGGTGAGATAACTTCTGGTATGGACTTAGGTAGCAGATTTGAACAAAATAAATCAAGCATCAAAGTATTGATCTGCAGCCTCGCGGAATCAAGGGCATCTCATGCTATTTACCTAAATTTTTCGTGAATTCAAATATAAAACGTCAACATAGATTCAACAAACATGTTTTGGACACTATAACACGTATCTTCTTTGAGACAAGTTGTAAATCTGACTCAAATATTTTGCGTACACAACCTCTTTTTCTTTACAGAGTTCCGTTAACTTAGGCAACAACCATACGCCTCTCTAGCGGACGGAGTTATCGGTTGAAATGGATAAGTGAAGCATGGATACTGGGCTCGGTACATCCATCAGTTTGCAGGCATATGAGGATTCTACTTTCAGGCCTATGTATTTAGCAACAGGAATTCATACAAAAAACGCACTGGAGCATATTTTTGTACGTTTTTCATCAGTGTGGTTACAGTCGTTCCAAACGCGTAGGTTTACAGCAGTCTAACCAAGAAAATTCACTAGTTTACATCAGGAAGAAATCTGCTAACGAGCAGCTGTCCAGTTTTTCCACAGCAACGTGAATGTGTTTTCAGTGCAAAAGCTTTCAAAAAGTCAACGTAATCACAGACATACTTGGCAGACGAGGGATGATTCCTAAAACGAAGCAACCCTTGTTCCTTTTTCACTGTAAGCAACGGAGAATGCTTTTATGGAGTCTTGCATGAGACGCCCCTGTTCCATCAGGAAAACTGATTCGAAAATTTCAATTAGAGATTCGCAGAGGTATTTGAAATTTGGAATGTATACTCCAATGTATACTCCAATTTTATCAGGCTATATCAAGACGGACGAAACGATATCAGAAACTCCACGATGACGTCAAGTGAACTGAGAAAGACAAGTAAAGTGCATTGCCTAAGTTGTTCATCCAGGAACTAATCGTTGGACGTTCGTTGCCCCATAATTGTCACCAACGGAGAAATCGAAAATGGGCGACCAAGTGAAAAAACGATAGATTTATTGGAAAAGCAAGCAAATGAGAGCACGCAAAAAACAACCAGCTGCAAAGTAAAACACAAGCCTGAAAGGACCAGGTCAGGACATTATCATTTTTCACACTCTCTAACACAATCTTGCCTCTTGAAAAATCGATTTGCATTGCCTCCAAATCCTCCGTAAGTGAACGGCACACACCGATTTCCATCGAATCCGTACATTGGAATAGAAGCAGATCCCCGGCCTCGGTCCAACGGTAGAGAGCATTTAGCTGAAATTGCGGTATGAGGGAAAACAACCCACACATATACACTGGTCACGAAATAACATATCGAACCTGGTTGTTTGGTTAAATAGGGTCACATAGGTTTAGTGATTGAAGCTCCGCTGCCTGGGTTCGTTGAGTATTAACGTATCAAAAGACAAAAACGTAACACTCCGACCATCAGTATTTCCTTACATGCGTCTGAAAGTTCAGGGGAAATGGCTATGAGCTTCCGGCTCAGGTTGCCGTGATCCGATGTCAGTTGTTAATTTTGGACTTCTCACTAATCGGAAAAAGGGTGCGACGTTCAATTTCCCCCTGAGGGTTAAACAAAGTATTCATTATCTCAGGTACACTGGCTCTAAGGAGGTGCAAAAATGAAACCAGTAAACCCACCAGGTACGTTCTCACGAGTGCAATGTAAAAATCCAACCAGACAGATATTGAACCAGATATTCGCTTCCATGACTGCTCCAGTGATAAAAAATTTTAATCGTAGAGTTTGAGAAAGCAAAATGGACAGAATAATCAGCCGGTGATTAGCCGTTGTCACAAAAAAACCAAGTAAATGAAAGTTATCTTTATTAGAAAATTTTTTGTCTGCTATTTTCTACATTATTGTCGTCATCGTAAACTAGCAAATCAGGATCGATGAATGATCTACTGGACCGCATCTACGGGGGTCATTCTTCTGTATCTCACATTGAATTCTCACAGACAAATCCTAATAATTTGATATAAGGTAAAGTCAACGAAACAGCGCCCGGATTCAAGAAAACTTTATCAAGCAACTACAAAAATTGAGTTGAGATTCCCTAAAGATATGGCATATTCCGCTACTGGACTGAGCTGAGTTGTCTCCAACAGGCTCATCCCACACCAACAGGCAGCCCATTGTGCTTCTACAAACGAAGTATACTGGAAAATGTACTCACCAACAGTATTAGGTTTTGATGTCGAAAGCCTCGTAGTTGCTTTTGCCTGAGTCATGGCTTTGCCCTCACATTCTCTCCGACATTCTGCTTCACTGGAGAAGCTGTTGGCGTTTCCTCCTGCACCAGTGTAAGTGAACGGCACGCACCTCTGTCCATTAAATCCGTACTTTTGATAGTTGGCCGATCCGTAACCAGAACGAATGGGTAGGGAACATTTATCTGGAAATACATGCAAATCAGATTATTTCAAGTGTTTTACGGGATAACTATACGTGCTGATCGGTCTGGTGAATAGTCGTTTTCTATCCAAGTCTTTGCTTAGATTTGGGTTGAAAATTTCTGTCTGGATAATTTCTATTCTCTTCTAAAAACCTCTCTTTGGGGTTTATTATAAAGTTGCAGCAAATACTCGTTGCATCGTTCATTGGTCAATTTAATCATATCTAATTTACAGAAGCTGGTCGTGGGGTGGTTGGTATAACAGGCGCAATTATCCTCGCCAAACATCCCCAAAGAAAGATACTTTTAGATGCGGTTGGAGTAAAAAAAACCCACCAATTCTCCGTCGTATTCGAATTCGGACTCCGGTCATCGGACGCTGGATGTGAGTGCGTTGGAATTACACCAGCTTCCACCAAACGGAACTGACCCCTCATATCTGCGGACACCAATACTAATGCAGAAATCCAGGTGTATTTTAGTACACGTCGTTTAAATCATATTGAGGCAACGTTAATCCCACCAAACATAATACGTACAGAGTACGTTTAGGTAGTCCAACTGAAAAGCACCTGCTTAAGCCGGACCCTATACACAATCAACTGCATTTATTGGTTTGCACTACGCAGAATTTCAATAGAGGAAATTTGTCCGGAACAATCAGCATCTGCCAAACGGATTGCGCTACCGTTCTAAAACAAAAGAACTGAATTTTCAGCGGTTGGAACACGCAGTACTCGGAAATAAACTGGTGTGAACAGTTTCGACACAAATTTCTGTCAGAAGGTTTATGGGAACAATCCACTATTGCCCCCCATCAAACATTTCCCGAGACTTTTCTGTTGTAGAAAATGTATTGGCGTTTCTTCGTAATGACTAGTTCAAACGATTTCCCTGTGAAATTCTTACATTCGGAGCACCATAATGCCGGTAGCAGCTTACTGTTTAGAGAATATCTAAATGAATTTGGACGGGTTATGAGGCGCATGATATTTATTTGAATTCTTCGCAGAAATTTAAAAGTATTTTCGCTCGATTAATATTTCTATCTTTCTTCAAACTCATCCCAAACGAGCGCGTGTAATCCTATGGTTTTGTGTTGGCCGTGCAACTGTTGAGTCGGTCCCATTCCCGGTGCTTCAAACTTTAATGCAGATTTCACATGGATAGTTAAATGTCGTTATTTTACTTGTAGGTTAACGATTTTTGAATTTAATCTTGTAGGATTCTTTTTGGTTGCGCACTCCATTAACTTAGGATCACGCTTACAGACAAATTCAGAAATACACTCGAATATTTTCCTAATTGTAGCTCCAATTTGGGTCTGATTCCTTCACGCTAGACCTTAACCTCAGTTTGGAAAATAGCGTTTGGGTACCGAGCGATTCGGTGCCACCTCATTGCGTTCAGTGAGATAATCACCTCTATTCTTAACGTTTCATGGGCCATACACAGCCCCAATTCTCATATTCAATGGGAACTTGCTAATAACTTCTTCAGTGGCTGAAGCCGTCACGCGCCCAGAGCTGATAGGATGGACACCACCTCATCCTTAGCTTCATAGGAGTATAGAAGACTTTACTTCCCCTCATGCAACAGCTCTCAACCACTTGTTCGTACCGTCAAAATACCTTCTGTTCGGTATGGAAATTTTACCGTATCATGCGAAATTATTTGGTAGGCTCACACCCATGTGGTCTGTAATGGCGAATAACGCTCAACTCGGTCAGGCTGAAAATGTCTTCGCTTCTCCTCAGTTTCGTCCATGGGTTTGTTTAAGCTCCTGTCCACCTCCACTAGATTCAAGTTCTTTCGACCGCTTCTAGCAATTCTCGAGCAACACTGGCATGTTATTAACAGGTCGACAAAACCGACCTTCATGTGAAGGGAGATATTAGCGAACAGCATCGTCTACACTGTTAGAGGCACACCGTTTGCTAGTTGCTCCAAATTCCCTCCGACAAATCACCATCTTCCCAAATCGCTTGCAAACTTCACTCCTCTCTCAATAAACGTTCCCCTGGCGGACCATAAACCACAAGAAACTAGGCTTGTTGTAATTTTTGTTCCCTTATTTTTCATCTATCCTGGTTAACCTCACCGACATGTGTTAATCTCATGGCTGTCCTTATCAACCAAATTATTTACCGATGGATGCTTTGAGCGTGATGTCCGTCCTTGGCTGATTTGAACCATCCAAGCAGTAAAGAAGCACCATATTCCAACATTGTGGTGTGAACACGAATTCCAAGTGGTTTACTTGTTAACCTGGCTTGGTCAAACTTTTGTGCAACGTGACCAAATTCTTAGGTAGAAATTCGGTTAATAACCAGTGGTTCCTGCTAAACGTGTGTAATCCATGGTCCAAATCACTGGGATCTACTGTTTCTCATAACCATAACTAAATAGAAGTGGTTCATCATCCGTTCACATTGAAGACCGTGATATTGGGAAAACCGAATTCGTTGTGTGTGTGTGTGATGCCAAACTCTACGGTTTCGTCAATTCGTTATGCGTTTTCAAACCGAAAACCAAGAGCAAAACCAGATAGCTGGGAAATGTGCATACACTGTCGGCGTGACCGTTTCAATGCGGTTGTAATCTGCCTTTGTCTAAGACAACGGCGAACGTAATCCTTGTACTCTGAAGCCGCCCAAACATGATCCACATGTGCTGCAGTGGATCAACTCTCCAATGGTTGGAGTGCGGTATCTCGCAACGCACTTTATATACAATTTCAATCAAGAGAATAGAGGTGTTGGATACAGTGTGGAATCAATCCAGTAATGTTGCGCTGAGTGACAGTCTCATTCATGCGTGCTGTACCAAGCGTGTTGCGTTCCTACCAACAGATTGCACTGAAGAATATACTCACCAACAGTATTTGGTTTTGGCGTCGTAGGCAGCGTGGTTTGCGTGGCCACAGTCACAGCTTTGCCCTCACATTCTCTCCGACATTCTGCTTCACTGGGGAAGCTGTTGGCGTTTCCTCCTGCGCCTGCATAGGTGAAAGGCACGCATCTTTGTCCATTAAACCCGTACTTCTGATATTTGGCCGTTCCGTAACCAGAACGAATGGGTAGGGAGCATTTATCTGGAAATGAAATTGGGTCAGGATACTTTTTGTTGTAAGAACTACGCAGACTTACTTTTTTAGCTCGTATATGATCGTTTTACTTAAGGTGGACTTTACTTTAGACTAACAATTTCTGCCTCAATAAATACTCTTCTCTTCTAAACTCCTGTTTTCTGGGGCAGATCCTTTGATGAGCAATGTGGTATTATGGAACACGTTATAGTGTACCTTCTCGTGAAATCCCCATAAGGAATGTGATCTGTGGCTGCAAACCCTTCCGGCCAACAAATTCTCGTTTCTTCGTCTCTCATATATGTTGAAAATATCGCAACCATACTAACTGGTCTTCGGATGCACTCAGGGATATTGATTGTATATTAAAGGAGACTGAAATTTATTTTATTTTATCAATTTCCTCCTCTCGTCAACATAAATCGGTGGATTTCGAAACTAAAGCGAGGAATCCGTACACGTAAAACTACGGTTAGAATTGTGAAAACCTTTTAGGTTGCGGTCGACTGACCTGAGTGGCCAACTGTCACGTGACCAGACATTGGAAGACTCAATACGCGTACGATCGTTTTCTGAGTGCACAGACCAGGATGGTGTGAGCGAATCGCAGTCGACCAGCTGTGGCTAGGCATTCATATTGATTGGACCTCGATAGACAGATAGACACATGGCACAGAAATCTAAAGCGGTTAAAATCAATCAAATAACTCTTATCAGCCTAGTGAGTGACCACCTTCAGTCCGGCTGTCATCCAAACTGGGTTGTGCTCATTCATTTTCCTGAATAACTGCCATGTAATGCGCGCCGTGTATTCAGTGTACATTAGCAGATGAAGGACGAGACTACCATGCTTTGGGTGGGGAGTAGCCGCTTGTATAGCGGATGTAGGGAGGTCAGCTGAGTAGTTGTGAAGCACAATTTAAGTGAATTTTCCGAGGTATTGTGTGCCAGAGCCGTGCCGAAAATACAGTGAGCTAAGATGAACTGCAACTTAATTTCCTGGTAGATTTTATTGACTGGCTGTGCACAAATGGATGTAGCTAGAGCATGTTGAAGTTACACTCGGGGCGTCCGTGAACGGTGTGCCTTGGCGAGTCAAGCCGAAGGTGAGAGAATTGTTTTGAGGATGCGATGCTATCCTCAGAACCCTTGCACTCAAATGCCTACCGCCATTGTACTGGCCGGGACTTTGACGGCTGCACTATAACCTTGTATTTTGTGCACTCCCGCGGATAGAGGTCGCAGGTACATGGCTGAGCAATAAAGGTGGGGACATTATTCCGCCATCGCGCTAAAGCTGACAAAAGATTGGAGATTTCAGCTCATTTGACTGAGGAGGGTATGTTATGGAGTTAGCAGAATGACCACTAGAGATGGGAAAATGCTGTAGCTAGTCAGATGGCAGGTGTTCTTCACAAATGAGGAATGCGGCCAGTCAGCACACTGCGGTTCAATCCTAGCTGATCCTCATTGCAGTAGATATAAATAAATTGAAAGAAACAAACAGCATCTTGTTGCCAGGTGCACTCATCTAACCGAAAACCTCTTTAACTTCTTTTCTAGTGTGTATTCTATTCGCATCTTCTAATCTCACGTCATGCGCGCCAGTTGTGGGTCCGTTTTTTAACAAATCATTGTTTAGAGTTTGTCAGCATTCTGAGAAAATGTAAACCAAATGGTTGACAGTATAACACAAGTGTAACCACCACTAGGGCCTGGCAATTTTGGTTGTTACGGTTGTGGCTTTGTTGACGTCGCAGTTTTTCCAATAGGCTGCTGTTCCACCCCGCTCTCCGACATTGTTCGACATTGACAAATCTACCGGCATTTCCCCCTCCACTAAAGTGAACGAACGGCGGGCACTTTCATCCCTCAAATGCATACACTCAGATGGATAATTTCCGGACCCGTTATGAACGGACAGGGAGCTCCAAAAGTATGCTTGTCGTGAAAATTTTCAAGGCAAATAAAAAGTACAAAACACCTTCATGCTTGAAGCTGTTTACTCACCAACCACATCCGGTAACCTTGGTTGTTCCACTGCTGGTAGTGATTGTGAGAACGTTATGATGGACACGGAGATTACAAGTTTAACGTAGTAGATTTGGCGGCTCATTTTCAACCAGTTCAAGAAACCGCGGCCAACGTGTAAATTTATATATCTTATTACATAATCACATGTTATCAGCGAAGTACAAATTAGGCATAGTTTCTAAAAAGCACACGTGATCTTGACTTTGGAATCACACAGTATACTTCCATTTCTGTCTCAAAGGACTTTTGTCGTTTAGTTAAACCTAGAAAAGTACGTTGTCACTTTCCAGCCGCGTAGCACACCAGCTTCATGGTTGTGGATGCGGCAGACTGTAGCCCCTGAATAGACAAGTTCGTTTCATATAAACGGAACAGCAGATTACAGGTAAATGTGTCCCATAACTCTTCTGACTTTTTCACTGTGGCTTTAAAATGCAGCTATGTACTACCTTGCTTTACATTTCCTGATAAACACGGGAGCTTGAAACTTTTGAGTTTCCTGTTTAAAGATGCTTGCCAATATTCCATGTGTCATCGACCGAGGTCAATCTGAACGGAAGGTGGCAATCGTTCAGCTCTGTTTGTCTCTACTCATACAGTCAAATAATGCTCATTACGGAGGTTTTCATATGGTTCTAACTCGGCTGCATCACCGCACCGTTGGGGCCTATCGGACCTTAGAGTCCGTAAAACAATTTCTGCTTAGAGTGTTCAAATATTTTGATGAAAATCGATCAATCTTACCTTCCGTACATGATTCATGTATTTACTTATCCAGTGATACTTAGCTCAAGAGATGATCAAGTAACCAGTTTCCAGTTTATGAACACAGCAACTTTTGTTGAACTTTCGACCCACAGTTTAACGGAAAAATCAAAGTGCAAGCAAGTCAGTTGAAACAGATAAAGTGGGACAAAGAAATCTCTGGGGAACCATTGAAAATAGGAGAATCGACTAGATACGTTAGAAGTATGGGATATAACTTTCGAAGCTATATAACCACAAGTAGGAACCAATGAGTTAACCACCAATCCACATACTAAATGTCTCTACTATACTGATAATAAAGCGTTATCGAAACATTTTCGAGCCTCGGTAAGCATATAAATCTACAAAATCATCAGCTGTCAATGAATATGTTCATATCAAACATGAGTTATTCGATTGGTATTTTTTCAGAAACAAGTCGATCTCGCACAGTACTACTAATCAGTAATGACTCAGTACTGTCACGGGAATGCGTCCTACTAAATGGGCGTTTGTAATAAAGGAAGAAAGGATACTTACGATAGATAATTTATAATTCCTATTGCGCTTAGCAGACAAAGTCCTGTGGAAACCCTGAACAGGTTTTACGTTCAAGAGTTTTAACATGAGATAAATCGCAGATTTTTCGTAGCTTTCTCTATGGTTGCGCAAAATGGATTTTCTTTTTTCAAGGGCCAAACACTCCGTATGTTATACAGTGAAATATTTGTACAGATGCGTTGGACGTCCGGCAGTTTTGGTCTGGATAATATCGTTTGATAACCCGGAAGGTGGAATGTGAAGTGTAGTTAGCGCAGCCTGGGAGCGGTATGAAAAGGTTCGTGCGATGTAACAACTCAACATTTAAACCGACTACATTTAAGCCGGTAGACCAGCTGATACGAAGCGGGTAAAAATGCACTGGGGCCAGACTAAATCCTGAAGTACTGCTTTGGAATTTCAGCTCCAGTCAAAGTTCTCTCTTTGTAAGGACCTTCCTTGTACCGGTCTCATCTGTGGTAATAGGGCTCCTTCCGGCTATTTAATTGTTTCCAATAACCCTCGTAGTTTGCTATTCACACTGTTCTGATCGGCATCTCTAAGCATACCTGCCTGTGTGTGGTAAAGCGGTGAAAAATAAGAGATGTGCAGTTGGTTTACTGATTTGTGTTCACCAGTTCACCACCGGGTACCTTGATGTGAGCCAGTTAACCACAAGAACCATCCAAAATGAAACAACCAGCTGTCAGCCGACTTGTCATCAGTAAAACCCTTAGCGAATAACGGTTGAATGGGTTTTGTTTAGCTTGTTGTCCATCAGATACTTGCGTTTCGCCAAACTGCAGTAGTATGTTACCAATTTCAGGAGATCTCTTTCCTGATAGACTGGTACTGAGAGACCGTGATCATCCCCAACTAAGCTGTCATGAAGAGCTCGGTTACCGATATCCACTAAAGTAACCTCTTATTGGGACAATTCTTCATTAAATCCTTTCTGTTTGTGCAGCCCTGCTGCACCAACAGTTTATGTTAGTGGTTATCGAGCGGGAGAATTCTTCTGGGTGGATTTCAGAAGTTCAAGAGAGATTGAAAGCTTCATAATTTAGAAAGTCAACCACCAAAATATACTGATTATTCATCCGACTCGTGCGATATTTCAATCACCTGCAACTTATCCTTACCTCTTTTGTGGCATTCTTCGTTTTGTCGTACACTGGTCTTCATAATCGATCTTGTTACCCCTAAGATAGCTATGTGATCACTACTCACCACTGACCACATTTGGATTCATGAAACCATATGATGTGTTTGAAACAGTGCATGTACGCTAAAGTGTTTGCACAAATAAAAATGCGGTCCAAGATTGATGGGTGAGACGCCTTGAACTGAGACATTTTGATCACGGCTAATCAGCTGCTCCTACGGTGCCGTGTAGCCCGTGAAGCTTTGCCTCAAGAGTAGCAAGGGGATTCTGACCTGGCAGAGTTCGCAATGACAAAAGGTTCACACTCCGTTAGGTATTAGGACAACACCACACATACAAACGACTCACAGATTTAGTACTTATGCATTCCCAAGGCATATTTGGCTCTGTTGACCGGTCTTTTCTCCTTAACACCCTTGCCCAGCAAGAAATGCCCTGAAAGTCTGTATTTTAAACTTTCGGACGTGTGAGACTATGTGGAGAGCTCCCCAAAAGCTTCTGTACGCAAACTGGTGGCCGTTCTCTCCACTCCCATTTATTTTCGTGGTCGACGAGCTAATGAGAAGAACACCGGATGGTCTTCAAAACCCTGATGTTCAGATATTCGCTAACGAAAACCTTGACAATTTGGAATATGCAGCGCAACTGTTTTTGACTGACTACAGTCATCCCATTTTTGGCACGCGCCTTGCGCCCACTTCATTTGAAATGTATGTACTGAATGTCCAAACTTTCTGTTTCCGAAGGAAAACCAGTATTTAATTAACCTAAATCTGTAGTTGGTTTGATGGTTAGAATGAATTTTCCACCATGCTAGTCAGTTAGTCCAAGTAGCTCTTATAACCGTCCTTACCTTCTTAGAGAAGAAGGAAGTGCAGGTGTTTTCGGATGAACTGATCAATGTTAGCCCCTTCTTTGGAATGCGCTTTGCACTCACAAAGTGAAAGACCATGGTCGTGAACATGCGGTCACTGAGCACGCCACTTACAATCCAGGGAGAAGCACTGGAAGTTGTGTAGCGTTTTACATATCTTGGAACTTGAGGTCAGTGCATGAATCTCTAAGTCTCGGGTCGCGTTCGCCAAGCTGAACCACTCACGGTCGCATATCTCTAAGTCTCAAGGGAAGTGTTTGTCAGGCTGTTTTGCTTCATGACTGTAAGACGTAGCCTCTTCGGGCGGTATATGGGGTTCGGGTCATCCTATCTACTCTTGGTTGGGAATTCTGCAAATTATGGCTGCTGATCCATATCAGTGGCGTTCTTGTCGTCAGTTTTTATCCAGATTGTCTGAATGAGCGTTTAAAGAAGCAGGCATCTCGCAGTAATTGTGGTAGGCTAGCACCTTAGTCTCTTTCCCATCCACTTTTACTCCTTTCTTCAAAACAAGGCCCTCAAATAGCTTGTGGTGATGTGGCAGCGAAGCATATGTGTTGGACGCTGATGTTGTGCTCTGCACGATGATAATGATGGCGTAAAATAAAAGAGTGGGGTATGTGTGCCGACCATGACAGAATTGCGCATCGTTAGAAAGGGAGTTTTAAATGCCCTCAAAACGTTCCAATTAGACTTGGCTAACAATGAAGAGCACCCAGTACTCATGGTTGGAAATCATCATGAATGAGAGATTCAGCTGGGTTTCGGGTCTCTCGCAAAACCAAATTTGTTTGCAAATGAATGCATTTCGTCAGTATGATTTAACTTCTATCACCTAAACATGACAAATTATCGGTTCCGTTTTTGGTAAACCGGCACAGCTGTTGGAAGGACACATGAAGTTCCCTGGGGTTTTTGGACAGGCACGACTTAACTGGCACGCGTTGTGTGCGGTGTGTTATCCATAAGAGTTTTTGGGAATCGTCCAAATGCCGTCACAAGTACTGTCACGCTCTGTCTGACAGGCGAAAAATTTGAATCATTCGGCTGAACTTCGAGTCTAAGTGGAGTCTTGTTTTAGTAAAGGGAGGAATCGGGGTGCTCGGGTCTGGTTCACAGCCAATCATTTGCATCGAATGTTGATGCTGAATGGATTTTCTGAAGTTTACTGTGCAGTGGATTCGTAGACCTACAGTCGTTCCTACCGGAGCGTCACTACAGAAGCAAGTGGCACGGAACATTATTTCAAGTAACGATTGGTCTGTTGACAGCCTGTGAACCTAAATCAGTCATCAGCTGCCGCATCCATAGGTAAAAGCACCGGCTGTATATGGTCTCATTTTGACCGTTGAACGACCCCTGATTCGACATTAAAGCCCTTTGTCTTTTTCCGACATGAACGACTTTCCATCGAACTCTAGCTCGCCTACCATCAACCGGGTGCATTTTCTCATGCATAGAGTGCAATTTTCTCAGTGTGAACATAAATTCATCGAGGGACCAGGCCAACGCTGCCAAACTCATGCCTTTGCCAGATTCAGAGGTAAATCGCAAATACAGTGCGAAAAAGCAACGTCAGTGAATATATACCTATCCAAGTTATCCTTTTCTCCTGCTTGTTTCCTGAAGCTTCGTTTTATTTGCTCACCAAATGATTGTTGGTCTGTCGTTTCGCTGTAATTCATACAGCAATCCTTCCTGCCTCTTCTCATCTTCCCACATTTTACAGTGGATTATCAATTGTGGGAACGTTTTGGGCTATTCAACACGTTTTGCGTTGCAAGAATTTCATCCGAATTCTTTCACTATAATCCCTCTATTGGCTTGTTTGATAAACTTCGAGATCCAAGACGAGAAACCTGGGTGGAAGTGGCTTTCGTCATACGGTGACCTACTTGGCACTAACTTGAAATTGCGTGCACGCTAACAGGGACATGGTCTTTCATTGTTGTCACCGAGCCGGATCGAAGTTTGTGACTCTCAAACTCACTTCACTGGAGATATCGGTGAGATTTCCCACTTACATGCCAGTGTTGCAGCAACCAAACTACTCCATTCTTCTGGGTTCTAACCTGTTCACTTTGCTTAGCTGATGACTGCCAAACTGAAGTACCCTGCCCGCTGTCCAGTGTTGATGAGCCGATCAGTAGCTGAATACCATAGGATTCCTGAAATCCTATTCCTGATGGGCGACCAGTCCCTGCAGATTCGCTAGCTTTTCCGACTTGGGCGTTCTCACCCAGCTACTTGAAACTTCTTATTTCTAGGATCATTCATGCTTTGTCTCCTAGATCAAATGTTGTTCCCCGTACTACAATAAAACTAGTCAAAGTGGGATGAAAAACGATTCAGTGGATGCTTGAGTGAAATAGACTTTTCTTCTGACAATTTAGCGTCATCACTAAATCTGCTCAGGATTAAATATGGCAAAGCAGGCTTTCAGGAGCAATGATTTCTATGACCAGATTAGGCCAGAAAGTTCACGACCATCCAACTTTCATAAGTTTTCTCACCAGATTCGGAATCCCCCGGAAAAAGGCTGTAGAACCTGGCAGCCATGAACTGCGGAAGAATATAAGACAATTACTATGCAACACCGTTCTTTTAGGTGAGATGCTAGCAAATATTCAAGTTTTACAGCTCAACCCTGC
>SJOL01005999.1:82911-185944 GCA_004794785.1 Opisthorchis felineus
TGTGGCAACTCAACTTGGTCAGTTCCCTGTTGGTAATGTGTCCAAGTGGCTAGGAAGAACAAAGCAAATAACTTACTCTATACTTGAATTGGACTGACCAATCGAACTGGACAGAAGTTGCTTTAGTCGATTAAATAAAGGTGGATTTTAGAACGTAATTTTTGTGAGGGCTGTTTACTTGGATCGTGCATGCTTTACAACGAGGTAGCGCTTATCATCGCTTCATGACCTACTGAGTTGACAGTCAATTTGAAAATGTCATAGCAATAACGTCCAAAATTGGTCCAAAATTGCTGCCAATTCTGCGGAGGCAGACACCGATACTGTCAGGCCTTCGGAAGCCACACACTCGTTTGGAAGAACATGGAAATTATCGCTTGATAACACTGATGAAATCATGAAAGCTTGTTTCATACTGATGTCGACATCTTAGTTCCGAGCACTTCACGTCAGTGTTACTTGATGACCAAGACTTATTAAAGTTGTAACATTGCTCTGGGGTAACAGTGTTTGAGTTGATCATTTATCTCAGGGTTGAGGCACAACCCAATTAACTACGACAGAGTGAAGGGTGGTTTTGGGCGCCCAACTTTGAGTCGTTGTCTGAACGAAAATGCTGCAATGCGGAGGGCAACATATGCAGTCCTTTGAAAGCCAATCAAAATGAAGTCTACTGTTTCATTCGCATCCTTTCTTAAAGGTAAGCCGTTGGGCGACAGACTTATCCGGGGATCAACAATGGCCAACGCTTACGCGTCCGGGCCAATCTTAGCCGATTTTTAACATGATACCATCACTCTCTGTATGCATTTTTATAATAAACCAGCTCACTACGCCATGTTTGTAATGCCAGCGCTTTTTTGCGTTTCTTTATCCACCACATGTGGCTTATTAAGAGAAGGGGTTAGGGGAACTTCCTTGGGACGTCCACAACGTGAGAAGTGTTTCGGATAGGTAGATTTTTGGCAGCTATAATACTCCATGTAGAGGGTAGCGGAAATCGTCGGTGATTGATGGAGCTGTGTGGCAAATCTTACAGAGTTTAAACTTTCCTTTACCTGATTGGCATAGGTCGTTCATACCTGGTGAAAAGTAATTTGGGATTAAAATTACCCACTGTGTTATACCGTCGCAACATTGGCCCAGAAGTTGCAAGAGAGGTGGCAGTTTGAATTCAAAATCAAGATGATTAGTCAAAAATTTCGGAAAAGACAATCAAACTGATTGTGTCGAAGCCCACGGGTTTACTCACTGACCCAGAAGGTAAAGAACAATCTGGTAACAGGTGACTGAAGGGTGTTTCTTTTGGTTAACCACAGATCATGATGCAAACTCTCACGAACCCACTACATTCACAAACTGCAGTCCTCGGATTCATTTATATTCCCAAACTCTAAGATGAAACGTGCGTATATATTTGCATGCGTTGGTTTCTATCCCATGTGTGATGAGGAGAATGAAAATAGGAAATATATCCAGTTTTATCAAGATAAACAACACCCATAAAGCAGAAACAAGTTTTGGGATTCTGAGCATATTTCATGTAAGGAAGTGGAATTACGCCAAAAACCGTAGTTATCTTGTTTTTGTTCTTTGTTTTTAGTCAAACATCGACCTGGACCCTGTAATTCCGGTATCGCGACCTACGAAACAGTGGGGCAACTTTCCTAACTTCCAATCTCAATTTTGTCCGTAGTTTTTGGATAATACAATAGGGAATTGCTTGCTCTAATAATCTCGAATTGATAATTTTAAAAGACATTACTCCCTTAAGAAAGGAGCAATAACCTCGGGAGAAAACAACACGGGGAAAGAGGTGATTGGATGATGTGTGACAGACTCTGTTTAGAGGGACAACGAACTAAATAGCAGATTTTATGGCCTGGAGCACATTTACCAGTCTTCGAAGAGGCTGATAAAGGGAACAGTATTGTACCGCTTTAGACCTACTAGGATTTATTCCTAAAGACGTGGACGTTTGAAAATTTTGAGGTCTAATAAGCAATGGAGTGGTAGGCAGACGAACTCCAAAACGATTTTACACCTTAAAAACCGTCCAACAAAAACACCTTTGAAATTTATTTAAAACCCCAAAATGAGTTCAGCATTCATGCACCAATAAGCAAGGTCTCATCGAAGCCATCTCCATCCTGAGGTTTTTCTAGTGAGATCGAGTTGACTCAACAACATACATCAAACGAGTAAAGCAATTTGAGCCTGGAAGCTGACAACGGCAGAATGTCATTTGCCAGTTTGATTTACCACATTTCAAACAAGCCGAATAGGGTCAAAACGAAGATAAGACCAACCGAGATGAGAAAATAGGTAGCGAACGAAGCCTATGTTCTGTGACTTGTGTACCTTACCAATACATTACATCACATAAAATTTTTGTGAGAATCACGGGTACATGTTCTTTAATGAAATAAAAAGAAGACGAGGAAGGGGGCTGAATGGGGGTCAATGGGTCACGAAATCAAGTGAGTGACGTCAATATCAGACAAGTATGTGAGGCCATATTGTTCGTAGGCCAGCTTGGATTCAGTGGTCGCACAAATTTCTTTTGGACACAGAGGTAGAGATAATTCGGTTGTATTCCAATCGCCTCCGCGATCGATAATAGTCTGGATCTCAGCTGTGATCCTTTCAGAGGTTTCCGGTACATGACATCGAAGGCGTGCTCTTTGTCGGTGACATGACTAGTTGCGCTTGGGCCCGATTTCTTCCGATCGCCACCGAAAGACATGGGATTGTGTTCTCTTGTTCTCTCCGACAAGCTCTTTTTCCTAGGACTGACGTATGACGCTTGGCATGAGCACACAAATGAGAACAAACGGAAGCAGGTAGTAGAACATGGTAATCTGTCCTTCAAACAGAACCTGATGGCTGGAACTGAAAACGAAGCACAGATTATCACCCACAGTTGTCGTATCACCAGAATTTCCAAGTCTGCTGGTAACTAGTTTGGTAACCGAGTCGCTTTTGAATGGGAGCCGTGTGTAGATATGAAATCTGTATAGGTGATGTATTAAATAAGAAGACTAATCGCAGGAAACAAGCTTTTTCGCTATCTTTGGTCTTCTCATCATTTGAACGGGTATCTTCACTCATTCGAAATCGATTATCGAGGCCTTCAGGCGACAATGGTGTAAATACCAAGCCACGAGTCAAGATACAATGAACCTTAGTTCAACTAGTACTGCTTACAAAAAGAGTTTGCATAAGCTTCCAAACTTATAGATCGACTTCCTGGTTCAAGGGTTCTCTATGACTGACACTAACTGCAGAGACATTAGTTCGTAAACACCTCATCAGAGAATGCAACAGTTACATGGCATGTCATGGCGTTTGAGTGAGTTTCTTAGTTGAGGTGGAACGCTACTTGTGAAAGAAGGAAAGCTCTTCGCTGCGAAGTCACTTATCAGCAAACACGAACTAAGCGGTTACAAGTCCTTAGAGAGGAAAGTAAACATCTCAGATGCACATAGTCTTTAAAAAACTGAATATTCTCACGCGTCCTTTTGAACTTTCCTGGATATTCGTTGACTATTACACAATAGTAAACGAACACTGCGAAGCGGATTCCACAATTTCCGCAATAAACTTCACCTTCCATTAGATACGGGGCAGAGCTTCGCCACTAACCATAGACTACTCATATGGTTCATCAGTAGTATGCATCGTTACGCTTGTATGGAATCGTTAGGCACCTGCTTGATTCGAGATACACAGGATATTGAAGAACCACTCAAGAAGAGTGAAAACAAAGTTCCATGGCTGTTTTAGGTCACATCTACTAAACCCCACTGAAAAACGCAGTAGCCCATGGTGTGCTCTACGCAGGGCTATGTTCAACATAAAGGATGAGCTGAGGTACTGTGGGTTGTTGGTTCGTAGTAAAAGCGTGGCGACTCTATAGCATTTCACCATGAGGGGCGAGCTGTTCTTTGAGTTGCGTAGAATACGGACCAAAATCTATCGGCTGTACTTCCCTTTCGGTGTCTACCTGTCATGCCACCTGAGGGGAACACGAAGGCTGAGATATTGCAAGATTACCCAAACCTGGAGAAGAGTTGCTCAGAAGCCGAGGTTGAATCCTGACCACGGGTCTGCCGGTCAGTTATTTGGCCCCCTTACCGTTGAGCTACCTTTATATCACTGCTAACATATCGTCCGGAAATCACAGAAACGTTTTCAAACTGAGATAAGAAGAGTTAGTCCGCTTGTTGGCTTTCTTACGAAATACCAACTCGTCACATTAGCATTTAGATAGATTTTAGAATTTTTGTCAGTAGTATGAATAGTATTGAAATAGGATCTTATTTGTTGAGACTAGCGGACAAGAAAATCTAGATAAACGGTTGGTAAAATCCAAAAAAAGTTGTCAACATTTCACTGTGGTCTTTTTTCTAATCGGAATTTAATCTGTTGCGGAGATAACAGCTTCAGGTTTTCAGGATATTGCACTCCTCAAATGGACTAAAGTTGCTAGGAAATGATGCCAATTAAATCCTTCCACTGAAAAACAAAGAACAGGACTAACACGCTATAGTGTTTCTTATATGTTCATAGCATGAGGTAATTCTGTTGGTGTACCCCCAATACCTGTGTGGAAAGAAGCCGTATTGGAATGTGTAAGTTAAAGTACTTCCCAGTTTGCGTAGAATCTCGTCCTGTGCTTGTTGAAACATCATGTGATTTGGGTACAGTTGAAGAAAGGAAGAAGAAGGATTCCTTCCGGTGTGCTTCCACACACAAAATAAGTGCGTTTTTCTCTAAGAAGTAAGGTTTTCCTTCTGAGTATTTGACGTATGTACCTAGGATCTTACACCATATCTGTCATTCCGTTATGATTGCACACCGTACGCATTACGACGACTTCTCAGGGTCACCTGCACCACCTAAGGTGTCATAATATCCATACAGAGGGTGGCCAACAATCCTGGATTTCGGACTGTTACGGAGAATTCACGGATTCATCGGCCCTACAGCCAGGCGAATACCAACTTTGTGTAGCTTTCGCAGATTTAGTGAGGCATTCCAACCTGTTGCAGCAATGTCAACGTTCTTGGGTGTCCTATGTATGTCGGAAAATTGGGTCGTTTTCATCAGACAACCACCTGGTACCAGACATGCACACATGCACGTACTAAAAACGAACCACCAAGCAAGTTTGCTCAAGCTGCTAATCCAAACAGGGCGCGCGTTAAAAAATCCTCTCTGAGTTGGCCAAGGGGTTAAAACCCTCCGGGGTCTAAAGTTGAGGCACATGTATGGTGATCCCGTCAAGAAACGATACAGTTTGTCAATATAACTGCTTCTCGGAACACTGCCCGCTGATACGGTTGGCTAATTCAAGACAGCCAAGCTTCAATGTGCTGAGTGCAACCTGACTGTATGACTTCCCGATTGAACAGAGTTGTTACCACTGTACAGAAGTAATACACTACTCATAAGGTCGCTGAAAACTTTTCGGTAGCCCAGAACCGGTTTTCCCCATTTTTGGGGCTCATCAGGTAGGCATAATCCCAGAGTTTCCGTCAACCCTATGTTCTACTTGAAACCAAAGTGGACATAATTTGACAGCTACAATCATTTGCATATCGATTCGCGGGAGACTCAGCTAAATCTCTACTTTACGATGTTCTTCAACTGAATATGCTGCACAAAGGCCGCCTCATGTTTCAGTTGGTATGATATTTGAGATATCTAGAGTTACTTATAGCCTGCTGGTGTCAGTTGATGATAATGATGATGATGCTGATGAGCTGTTTCTCGATCTTTTCGCCACCCTGAGTTACCTTCCTAAGGAAGAGATCAAAGTGACAAGTGCTGTTACACGAATGTTATCTGGGTGGTGAAGAAGACGTCCACGTCTGCGGTGAGTCAGAGGTCGACGCAGCAAGCGTCTGGTTGGTCTAACTACTGTTAAGTCTAGACCAGACAGGTGACCTTGACGGTGCAGGTGCATGCAGGTTCTTCTGAATCGTCGGGGACTCCGCACGGCATCGCTCTGCGTATATCCGAAGTCCTGTTTGAATTCGTTGGGCCTAATCAAACAAAAACCCGCCGTTCTGTGCTGGAACAGGCGGACTAATGGCCGGTACACCTAATTTTTCTTCACGCTGAGAGGCGTTTTGAGACGCACGACAAGTAGGTGTCCTGGGTTCGTTAATGCGCAATCTCATTTGCCTAATCTCTCCACCATAAATGTAGCACTGTAATCCTCTCTACAAATCTTACACATACAGTAAATCTGATCACCCAGGAAGGTGAAATACTTAAGGCGGACCAGGTGCCTTTTTATTGCATTGATAACCTTGAAAACTGTGCGTATGTTGATCCTCACGAATTCTTTTCATAGTCACTGCTTTCTTTAGAAATTCCTGCTTTCGGGCTGTTGTCCAGTTTGTGAACCATCTATGACCCTCTTCATCAAAAGCACTGAGTAGTTGTTTTGGATGCAGCATATCTTTCAAAGTATTAATATCCCACGCTGAAAATTTCGTCTGAGAATCTCTTGTTTCTGCGCTTATAACTGACGATTTACCTCGGAGGAAATGAAAAATAGGCCGAATGCTGTCAGGAATGAATTCGTTCTTGATACCCAGCCATGTAAAACCCCGATGGTTTTACTGTGACAAGAAAGTTAGAAAACCTAATGAGCGCCCCGAAATTTTCGCCCACAGTGTTGCTAATAGAGTTTAGGAAAACCAGTAGTTCGCTAGAGAACTCATGTTGCGTGACCACGAACGCATCATCAATGTAGCGTCAACAGCTACACAGCGGGTTGCAAAAATTTTCTGTCCCTTGTTTTTGTAGATTTCTAAAAATATTTTACCACATTCGATGCAAGGTATCGTCGTCTTAGCTCGTCTCATCATGTGACTATTTTACTGAAATTTGGTTAAATCGCTCTTTTGGGATTTCACTTTTAACTGTTGTTTCTGATGGTTGTCACTCGGGGAGTCCCTGGTTTCCTTGATGACATTCGTATATGTAAGTTCTATTTTATTTTTTCCGGTGATGCGAGCGATTTTCCTAGAAGTAAAATGTTTTACCCACAGAACTCCTCCCTTCTCCTCAGGAATCTTGGATCGTCGAATGTGACAGAAACCTTGGAAAGTAAAATGACAATTTCACACTGGATTTTTGGTATTCGTTTTTCACTTCGTTTCGGACCGCGAGTATTTATGCCTTCGGCTAGTTTATCCACTGTAGTTCACGAGGCACCAATGTGCGAATCATACCGTGCTACATTCTCTTGGTTTCGAAATCAAATAGGTGAATGGTCACTCTAGTGATGATTTGGTGAAACGCATATCAAACTTGCCTAGGGATGTCGTCGGTTTTGAGGTGCAGACTGGAGGGCTGCCGTCGATATCGAGAAATCTGGCGTATTAATTAGAACTACTTATGATATTTCAGTAGCTGAAAAAGCGAATCGATTTGAATATACATAGTTGGACATGACGTCGGCTTTTCCATATTTTCACATCATATGTAGCTTTCTGCAAAGTTGTGGTAGGTTATCACGTCGACATGGAGCGGGGTTATTTGCTTTGTGTTGAAATTTTCAAATGACACTTACCTTTTGCCTGCCTTGTTCGACTTCAAACCTGTCACTCTCCCTCGCTGGACACCTGTGTTCGAATTTGGCTTGTCCGTCAAATACATTAAACGTGGAATTATTCCCGGCATGCACATTTGCTGAGAAACAAGATTATATCAAAATATTCGTAGCTGACATTGATATTCATGGTGATAGCGATATATCGATTTGTCTTGGTGTATGTCAAAACAGTATTTCATGCGTACAATTAGCGTAACGTTAACTCGTTATCTAATCACTTTGGATGCACTGAACCGTGAATTCCCCCTCGTATGGGTTTAACAGCATAAACCGGCAAGTAAGCTTGGCATAATTACAGCGAAATGAAATGGTTTAAGGCAAACTTCACTTTCTGGCGATCAATCGCTTACTTGTCAACGCCATTCTGCCTCATGAACTGTTGCTATTAAAACAATGATATACGCTCGCGGTCATACGCAAAATTCAGCATCGGGGAATATTTTACTAAGGGTACTAGGTGCTGAACGTCTTTTTGTGACTGGTGTAAGTGACTGATCCTGTGCCCATATACCCAGTCTTCTTGAATAGTAATCCGTGTTAGTCAGTTTTCTACTGAGGATTTTCTGTGAATTGTGCTTCTGCCTTAAGGAAATACCACAGAATCGTTTTACTTTCGTGTTTACTCAGGTTGAAGAAAGTTTAAGCTAATGCTAACAAAAGGGCGAAACCGGTTGTGGGCTGTCGAAGAATTTTCAGCAACCTTATGAGTAGTACATTGCGTAAAATTACATGCATCGCGATATCTCGAATATCGTAGCAACTGGAACATGAGGCGGCCTGGTGCAGCACATTCAGTTGCATGGAAACATCACAAACGAGAGATTCAGCTGGGTTCCAGGTGAGTCTCTCGCAAAACCAAATTGATTTGCAAATGAGTGTATTTCTTGAAAGGATAACTATGTTGTATTTGTGTGCACAGTGGGCAAAATACACCGGTGCTATTTTGTGTTACGAGTGGCTGTGCTACAAATGCGACAGGCAACTCCGGGAACCAAGCTAAATTAGAAGAACCGGAAGGGGCTAGAAAGTTGAGCGCGTTTGCTAAGAACAAGCAGTACACGAAGCACCGGTTGCCCAGTCCGGTTTGGTCTAAGGAGCTACGGAGACAATCAGTCAGCCACCTCTCATCAACTCGCTTATGATCATAACGTGACCAAGTTTTTGTACCACCGACAGCATGTAAACTTATTGCTAACCGAAGAGGATTTGGGCACCAGCTGGGTTCCGTTGGATTATGGAACCCTTAGTTTAAAGCACGGCAATTTGTAACCGACAAATTCAGCACGATCTTTACCACTGCCGAGAGTATCGGCCGGCTCTGGTGAGTGGGTCACGGATAGTGGGGTTTCATTTTGGCAGATGATATGCATTCTGTCCTCGTGAAGCTTCGCAAGTCCAGACGAACACTTGTGTTGCTGTCAGGGAAAGGGTATTAAAGCCGCATATGCTTCGCCGGGTCACAACACATAGCGTTGTTCCGACGTTTCTCAGACGTTGTGAATGTCAATGGAATATGTGCAGCGAATTGGGTCCTTTTAAGGCAAATAATTTGTGGCACGCAGATACAGGCTTAACACCTTCCTGAAAACAGATGGGTACAAGGTCATATATGCATTCGTGGAAAGCAAGCAGTTTGCCCGTTTACGTAAAGTATTTAGCTTGTTCCGAGGACATGGAGGGAGAACAGGTGGCACAAATGCGGGAAGCCAGGGTATTGTGCGACTGTAATGTCATATTGCACTATTTCCACATTCCCAAAGATATCAGGAAGCAAGCACGTCCAATATAACATCTGTGTATTTTGGTTATAGACACTGTGTCAGCAGCTGACACATTCCAACTTATGACTTGTCTAGACAATGCGGCACATTAAGTTTTATGTGGGATATTTAGAATGCATACTCATGACTCTCGTCTGAACAATGGTCCTCGTGTCCTGTATCAGTCATTCTGGTGAGTCCACACCATAGGGGCGGAAGCACTGGGCTTGAGTTTTATTCTTATTAGAGCTCATCGGCAGTGCATATCCAATGGCTGTGCCGGGGTTTGACCTCCGCACAACTGATATGCTAAGTGAGCGTGTTACCACCACGCCAGACACATTTGAATTCTTGCGTTTGACCAGGTGGACATATTCGCCCTTGAGTGATGTGAGTCGGAACCCTGAAGCCTCGAACGACAACCCAGTAATAAACCTTGGTTGTGTCGATCGACTGACGCACCAGTCAGGAATTCCTAGTCTGGTAGGTTTTCTTTCTATCGCATTGGGGACACACAGACTCCCCTGGACCTGCAACTACTGCAGCTCACGGATCCACGGTTTTTCTCTTACCTATGAACCTACTGGCTGTATATCACCCGCAGGTAGGCCATTCATGGCAATGTGACAAAGAATCGTCTGGAGAAATCCAACGGTTGCTTGAAAAAGAGGGCGCAGCACTCAGACGGTCTCGAGCATTCCATACAGATGGTTTCCGACAAGCTTAGTGGATGATGCATGAAAATAAGATGCATACGTAGCATCGTTCTGACCGAAGGGAAATCCTGGAGATTACTTGAATTACTGTATCTGGTGCCACCCCCCAAGTGTTCCCAGACGCTCGACACCTCTGCTGTTAAGTACAAGCCACTGCCATCACCTTTATATGGCCTGCGGAAACAAGTTAGCTGGGTGCCGGAAACACTGCACCTTCTAGAATCTTGAAAAACCATTAAGCAGTTGCTTGTTCTGGGGCAACTTCTGCTGCGCCGATGCTCAACGTCTGTGGCGAGCAACCTGCCGATGGTGATCGAGGATCGTGGGTCTCAACCCAGACGGTGGTCTCAGGACACAGAAATTGTTTTTCGTGTGCTTTGTAACTTGCCGACTTGTAGTGCTGGCTGCTGGTGTCCAAGGTATCTATCATCCAATCATATTGACTTTTATGATAATGATCCTTGTCCACTATGCGATGAGGCTCTTCAGGCTCTTCAAGGTGGACACGCGTACGATTCATTATTTTTGTGGTCTAGCCCCCGGCCCTTCCAGAAAGCACACAGGTGTGGTTGCCAAACGGTTTGCAAAGAAGCCCTAGTGTGATGTTAATTTTGACCAAAGCATATAATCCCAGTACGGTGTGTCCCAGGAATCCGTGTGTGTCCACATTTTTGGCTCCACAGAGGAACAAATTTAAAACTTTGCGTTTACAGCGTAATACTAGTAGCAATGCTCTTGACAGCCAGTCATAGGCAAGAGACGATGATGACTTTATCAGAAGCATCCAAATGAGAACGCTCTCCGGCCCTTGTTGGGATCATCCACCCAAATTTCGCTGCAGGCTTGACGTGGTAGTCGGACCTATGCACTAATAAAAGTATGGGGTTCCTCCCAGATCTACGGTGGGGTTCGAGATTCGTGTTACACTCAGCAGCTCACGACATACATCTGTGATATCAGATTCTGTGACAGATCCCCGGTGCCAGTTGCGGACACTGTGCTGCTCAGAGCCATTTCTAGTGGAGGACTTGGATGCTGGTAAATGTGACCTGAATGCTTTCGGGGCGATGTCAAGCAGTTTGAAGTTTGACCTAAGGTCATAGGTCATGATAAAATTTACGCCTTTTTTCCAATTAATGAAATATTGTGAGTACAATTTATATGCTGAAGTCAGTGCGTTCTTCTAACCTCGTACAAACTGTTGGAAGGTAATGTGGGTTTCTATCACAATAACACTTCTCGAGGTGCGAGGACATAGGCCTCCACATCCGTCTACTGGGGCAAAGGGGACCGGGTAAAATTTATCTGCCGTAATGATCCTCCCGTATATAGACGTAATACACTACTCATAGGGTTGCTGAAAACTCTTCGACAGCCCATGACCGGTTTCGCTCTTCTTGGGACTCATCAGGCAGGCGCAGTCCCCGAGTTTTCGTCAACCTTATATTCCACATGAACCCAAATTGCACGAACTCAGCGAAATACACTCATTTGCATACCAATTTGGATTTGACGGGTGACTCACCTGGAACCCAGCTGAATCTCTCGTTTATTATTTTAAGCAACTGAATGTGCTGCATCTGGCCGCCTCCCTTATATTTTGCATCAACGACTGTATTGTAGGCTGTGACAACCTCAATTATTATGGCTGCAGAACTACCTGAAACATTCGCCATTTTAAGCGAATCAAAATTTCCAGCAAGCTGAGATAGTACATTTCATCAACCACTGTTTTCTAAATCCAGGTATTTGTTTACCTCACCCACTTAAACAAACAACAGCCACAGAATGGCTCACTGACTATGGTCAGTTTACCTTTAAAGTGATGACCTCGAAAACATCTTAATTTCCGAGAAATCATTTTCGCTTGCCGGATGCCGATCTGGGTCTGCAAATATCACCTGCCTGATACGGATAAACCAGTAATCGGACGCGTGAAGCATCTGTGAAACATTCGTTTAACGGCCTCGGTCACTTTGGATTCTCGTTCTTGTTTTTCGAGCGATAAACCCTGGCGTACTAGTAATGTGCCATGCCATCATAAAACTTACCCATGAGTCAAGCTCACACCGAGGAGTCATCACTCGAGGAGTGAGTGAACACCTGTGACCAGGTGATGTGGATCTCGTGATTGAAGGATGACCGGTGCTATATCCTGTCTAAGTGAAAGTTAATCACAATGCTGAACAGCTGCTCGTGGTCAAACGGCTAATTGTTTCAACTGCTATTCAGGATGTCGTGATTTCCAATGGTCCTGGACATCTGTGAGTTGCGCACTGCTATTGATCCCCATTAAGAGTGTAACAGGTGACAGAGCTCCTCGGCGTTTCAGCGTAGATGGCTTCACTTACAGCACGAAAACTTCATTTAACAAAATGTTCCCAACTACACTCCCTCCTTTTGATTTAATTTTCACTGAATTCAGTGACGACGTCCTCACTGGCTGACAAGTTTTGAGCATGGTTTAAGAGGTAGTTAGCTGAAAGTCAGCCCTAATCCGGCTTCTTAACAAAGCGCCGGTGTTTGTACGGGTGGTGACATGTTGGGTCCTTCCAATATCAGCTTGGTTCACAGTTATTTCGAACTTGTCCCTTCAGTTATAATGCACCAAGCGCTGCTGTTTTTAACGAAAAAAAATGAAAGAACGGTTTAGAAGAACACGTGTGGCTGTTAAGGAAAGGAAGTCTATTGATTAAACGCTAGAACACACAGGACACTATTTGGAGTGCACAGCAAAACCACAAACAGAATTAGACGAGTTCTTAGTATTGCGCTCTTTTGCACTGATTTTCGCAGTCCTCCTTCCTGAAAAACCTGTTTGCGTTACCTCCACTTCCTCCGTACATCAATGGCACACAATTTTTCCCATCGAATGCGAACATTGGAATAGCGGCTCTTCCAATGCCCCGGTCCATGGGTAGAGAGCATCCATCTGGAACTAGGACATGACGAAAAACACACAGCAAGTATACAACAAATGTTTAAAACGTGGCACCCATGGCATCCATTGGATTCCTATGCGCGAAAATGGCCAAACTGTTTCCATCGATGAAACTAAACAACACTCTAGAAACTACATCAAAAATCGAGAACAGCCAATGGACAGTTAACCGTAACCCTCCGGAAAAAGAACACAAACCAGACAATCAGAAGGTAAGACAGCATAAGCGGGTAAGTTAAAGAATTCTACACGTCCAATCAGAAATCCAGAAAGGGGTCAGATAAGGTGGACTAACGAATTTCAGTTGAGGGTACGACTGATACCTAGTCAGAAGGCAATCCGATATTAAAATCGAATACTGAGGGCATGAGAGTTCCTTTCGGTGGTAGGAACAATCATTTTCTAGGACAGCTGCATGTGGGTCCCACCGGACTAAAGTGACAAGAAGTAGTCTGACTAATCGACCTCCACACATGTACCACATACCCTCAACCTGAGGGGCAACCAAACGTTTGCCATCTAGTCTCGCAAGGAAATCAAAAACTGAAGGCGTGCCCGACTGATCCACGATCCGTCGTCAATCTCTTATCAAAGGGAAAGCCCAGCCGAAACGAACCTTTAGTACTTCCACCTATCCTTCTGACATACAAGCTTGTGCAGTTACCTGTGGTGAAAAATTATTTTCACAAGCAGACTAAATTAGTAAACCATGTTGGAGAAGCACACCACCAGCGAAATCGTCCCGAACTAGCTGTGCATCTCAAATTTGCCGACAGTCCAGTTTTCAATTTCCAACTCTACCTATGTTGCTACATACAACTCTTCAGCAGTGCATATGTCCAGTCGGGCCTGCCTTCGACTCCCCTGATATCTGACGTGCGAAGAGAGCGTGTGGCCAGTACACCACTAGCACAGGTCGGCTACACCTGAACAGGCAGATAGTGAACGAGAAATCTAAGAATTGCCTGGTTAATTGATTGATCAAATGGACCTATCTTTTCAGGGGCGTACAGTTACTGGTTTGATCCTCGCTCGGACCACACTAAAAAGCGTGAATGGTATTGGATTCTGGTGAAGCTGAAACACGGGACGCGCACTAAATGATTAGGGCAAATTACTGGGGTCCATTGACGAACATCTTCGAACCACGAATCTGGACGGACACAGCAGAGTCAGCTTGCATTGACGTTAGTGAAAAAGAAGAATTCTACCGACAGATTTACTCTTCGAATGGCCGGTCAAATTCTACCTAGCAAATAGCACAATTGTTTGTGGCAGTCCGAAACTACTTCGGCATTAAATTGCAGAATGTTGCTCACCATCACTCAGCCTCGGTTGTTCAGGTCTTGGCCGTGCAGGTTGTTGCCTGTCCCTGACCTGTCCCAAGCATGCTCTGAGACATTCTTCTTCCGTAGAAAATCTGTTGGCATTTCCTCCCAGACCACCGTAACTGAATGGCACGCAGGTTCTCCCATCAAAAGCGTACATTGGCAACAAGGCCCTCCCAGGACCGGATTCGATGGGTAGAGAACACGGATCTGGAACAGACAGTGGGAGAGATTTCGGGTTAAATGGCAAAACAGATGAAATTTCTTGGTTTTTGAAGCAGAAAATACTTGCAGTCTGCTCGGTTTTGGTTTTTTTGTCGGCTTCCTGGGAGAGAGAATTAACATAAGTTTGAGTAGTGAAGCAGACGATTATCCTAGCAGCTCAGATTGTTCAGTTGCTGGTTGAGATTTCGCTCTGCTTCGCAGGTTTTTTCCACACTTTTTGTCACAAGTTAAAGTGATATCATCAGTGCGTTGTGTTGAAGTCGAGGGAGGTGTAGGTTGAAGCGCATCACATTTGAATCCGTTTGCAATACTCGATTCAAGGGGTTGCATTACATGAAATGCATATTGCGTGTAGATGGAAGACACTACTGATGGGGTTGCTGAGAACTCTTCAGCAGCCCACGACCGGTTTCGCCCTTCTGCTCCGGACTCACCAGCTAGGCCTGGTCCCCAAGCGTTCTTCAACCTTACGTTTTTGCTTGAACCAAAAGTTGGCGGAATATGCGAATCTGTTAGAACCGTAGACTTGACTAAATCCAGCTTAGTCTCTCTTCCATTATGTTTTCCTTCAGAAAGTTTTCAGAAGCCATGCGAGAAATGAACCTCGTCTAGACAACAACGTCCGGCGATATCCAACATGAGGCGACTTTGAGCAGGACGTCGTGTCCGGTTAAAACCAAATAGGTGTGCATTTCGCATAATACTGTCAAATCCCTTTTTTCAATATATGGCAAGTAAACCACTAAAAAAGCTCAAACCAGGAACCTGTGTGAAAGTATGTAGTCTGAGGTGTTTTATAAAAAACGATATGTAAATTAACATACTGGTTCCATTGAGATGGAGATGTTGGCGACGTCAAACCGGTCAACAACAACAGCCCATCTTTCCCACGGGATTCCATTGTACCGGGTGTATCAGCACAGGTAAGATATTTACAGAGAAATTAATGTCTTTTTGATCGAGCTCTCTTTGTCGGTCATTTAACACTAAACCTTGTTGTATATACCTCGTTGGTCGTATAGTTGTTGTAGTTCCTCACTGGTGTTCTGGATTTGTGTTTTGACCGGTTTGCCTGCGTGACAAATTTGTGGCAGTCAGAAGATTCCTCAACAGGAGCACATGTTTGACTGTAACCACGTCTAACGTAGTGTCGGCCTCATCATGTTTTGAGTGTTGCGTCGGCCTGTTCGCGGTCATCTTCCTAAAAAACTCTTATCACCCTAGGGTTCTCGAATTCGTTTAGGTTTACTGGTTTCATATTAGACTGTATCAAGTTAATTAGCGAAAAACTCAAAAAGGCTCGGGATTTTTGAAGGAAAAAGGATATAATAAAACTTTGTCCTGTAAGTGAAACCCATCTATGCTGAAAAGTCGGAAAGCACTATGCAGCTGTTTCATCCTCACTGGGAATTACCGGCACTGCGTACCCCACGAAAATCCAGGAAGTCTCGAACCCGCGACCTTTCGACTAGTAGTCTGGTCACTTAACTGTGAGGTTACGAGCTATGTATCCATCCCAGATTCAAGTTGGTCACACTGCTGATCAGTGGCTTGTGGTCAAATGGTTGAGTACTCAACCCTAGCCAGGAAGTCGAGGGTTCGAAGCGCACTGGAGTTTCACGAGATACACACTGTAGATGATTCCTAATAAGGATTTAGGAGCTGTACAAGGCTTTTCGGCTTTTCATCACAGGTTGGCCCCACCAACAGAACTAAATCTCCATTAAAGATCCCCAAATCTGCTCCCACTAGGAACAACAATGAACTTATTTTCACTCACGTCAATGGCTTTCGTTACACATGCAGTTATCTGAAACTCATATGATCAAGCACAAAGCGTACGTTCATGTTTTACAAGTGGTTACAGAACACATTTCACTCTTAAAATAGACGGTGAAAAGTTCAATGCTTGACCATCAGTTTCAGTTAGCTAAATCCTACAAAATCGAGGCAACCCAGGATGAAAGGTCTACGGTTTGTTTGATCATTTTTTGTACCCCCAATGCTCCATAGACTGCAAATCCCTACAGCTATTCGAACCGGACAAACTAAGGACAGTTACCAGATAACCAGAGTAGCGTGTTAAGTTATCACAAGTGGATGGATGGAACCGTTCAGGCCCAGCGAGTCTGCCGCATTGCTGAATCTAAGCAAGCACTACGGTCACAACGCATTCCCCCATGATGTTTACATATTTGTCTGTGGATTCGAAAAACCCGGGCAGTGCTTCAGGCAACAGGCTCCTCCCATTGGCGTGAACAACACTCAAGCACTCCTATTTCATTGCGTAGATCGTCCCCAGCCGAGTATACTACCGTCGCACAAATCGGTACTGACTCAGCTGAAGGCCGGAATGGACTGACAATACATGTTCCTTCTCCGATCATATTACTTATACAAAGTAAACAGTGAAACAAGACATTCCGGATCTTCAAATAGGAATCCCACCCAATAAGACATCAGATAACCCAACCTTGAAATCTTAGCTGCGAATTGGTAACTCCTAACTGTCCTCACTACTCTAAACGGGCAAACGAACCAAGCACCGCCCAACTAATAGTTCACTGGGCAGCGTAAAAATGTATTTTGGGGTTCACTGTGAAACGGTGTAGAATACTTACCAACTTTCTGAGACCCCGGCTTCTGCAAATTAGCTCTTGCGTGAGCATAGGCGAAGAACAGAACCGTGACGAAGGTAATTGGTTGCATCAGGCTTCTCCACTTGACCAAGTCTCCGTTTTGTTTCGTATTTATGCTGTGTCCAAGGACGCGACCTAAAATGAGTACACCAGGTCAAGGAGTGGACAAGATAAATAGCAACAATAAGGCCCGTTTTTGCCCGTTTTTGCACTTTTGTGATGCTTAGAGTGCATTTTACGACCTTATTATCACATGCAAAGTGATTTCTTCAGGGACCCTATTCTACTGTGTTCTACTAAATTCTCAGATTGTTCTGGGTTTTTTCTCACGACCAAGCGCTGTTATCAGTGAGATCTGTACTAATAGCCAAACAGAGGATGTACCCTTTGTTTGGAAGTTCACTGAAGTGGATTGAAGAGCTTCTTAAATAAGGTCAAGACTTGCGTAATTTCCACGCAAGTACTATCGGGTGGGGACGAGATCTGAACAAATATGATGATCAACCAGGGTGAGAGCACAGGAAACGGTCCAGATTATCTGAGCTGGGATAATGGTAATCCGCAAACCTTTCATTCGAACCAAATCAATGCTCACTGTCAACGGAAACAGCTTGCCTTGGGGAATAACGGAAAATCTTAGAAACTGGTAGCACAATGGCGCATCCTGCCCCTCGTTCAACTGACCATTTTTGTCATCCATAAGCTTACAGCCATCGTGAAATATGTGGAAATTTCCACTCATAAACACCACTGCTTTATGAGCACAACCACGCATTTTCGCGTATCGACCAAGGCGATTTATATGAACATTTGGTCCGTATGCTACCACATCATTCATGGTGTAATCGCCTTTCGGCGAATTCATTCATTTGCGCACGAATTTCTTTTGACAAAAGACTCCTCTGAATCCAGCTGAAACTCTCATTTATGATGGTCCAGTTCAACTGAATGTGCTGCACCAAGCCGCGTCATGTTTCATTTGGTACAATAATCGAGAAATAAAAGCGGATCATCACAAACGAGAAATTTAGCTGGATTCAGCTGAGTCCTCCGTCAAAAACAAATTAGTGTGCAAATGAGAGTATTCGTCAAAATTTGTCCAGTGGAACAAAAGTTTGACGGAAACGCAGGGACTGAGCCTATCTGATGACCCCTAAGTCGGGTGAAATCGGTCGTGGGCTATCAAAGAGTTTTCAGCAACCTTAGGAGTAGTGTGCTACGTCTAAACACGTCATCTACTCCTTCAACTGTAAGAACCACGTACATGATGTTGTACACTCGGCATAGCTTCCAGTTGCATTTAAGAAGACCTGGAGAGGTGGGGCTGGATAGCTACGTAGTGGAGACGGTAGTTGGGATAATTGATGCGTAAATGCAGGGGTGTCAGTGGACTCTTCGTTGAGGAAATCCGGAGGATAAGCTATGCACTGAAGGCAACAGCTGAAATGCATGAGTGCCACTGAGCGCGAGACTGGGTCATGTCTGTCAATGTCTCTGACCATTATCGTGTCCCTTCTAGAAGTCTCCAATCAAAGAGACTGCAGTGACCAACGCAGCTGTGATTGCTGGGAGTGGCCTTCCTACTTTGTTGCCAAGTCATTGCTTGACCTCCCCTGGCTCGTTTCCACCCTTCATGGGGTTGTGCAAAAAGGCCTCCTCAAGGAACTCTGAGGACAGGCGTACGGATCACACGACCAAGCCAGGGCACCAGTACAATGTGGTCAGCTTATCTATTGTGGGTGGGTTATTTCTCCCGAAAAACATTCAAAATACTTCAACATCAAGGAACCGATGTTTCCACCAGACTCGAGCAATGCTTTGAAGACATCGATGGTCAAACACTGAAAGTCTTTTGACGTCCTAGGCATGCAGCGGCCTGGCTTCTGACCCGTCTAACAATGTGAAGAGCACCGCATCATTGTAGACTCGACCCTTGACAGGTAACCCGATTTCATGTCTGCGTCACAGGGGATGCAGGTTGACGAATGCGGCCTTGGTCTTTTCAAACCGTTTTTTCGTGCGCGTAGTGGTAACTACTTATGGTTTCTGCACTCGTGGTTCCTGATTCCCAAATTGTGTTTGTCAACCCTAAAAGGACAAATGGAAAAGTGACGCTTACTTGTTTCTTTTTTCAGAAACCGGGGGGTACACTCCACTGGCATTCGAACGCGTTATAATACAATGTTAAGATTTTGGCGCTTAGAGGGCGGATCTAGAAGAAAGTTGAAAGTCAAAATCGAACTGAAGTTGCAACTAAATTTACCATCTGATATCTTGGCCTGTTTCACCCACCCAAAACCTGTTGTTTCGGTTGTGTACATACAATTAGTGGCAACCAGAAATCAGGACTAGAGCACGGTGACCATACTTGGGGAAGCAAAATACACTGTCACGTTTGATGAGTAGACAATATAGACCTGACACCTACTTCGTCATAGTCTGCATCGTGATTGAGAACAACTTTTGCGGTGCCCTCAAGGTGTCATTCGCACTAATCCGACTATAGCTGACGCAGTGATTTGTGTCAATAGACGAGACAAAACATTAAAAACAGATGTCTTTTGCATAGAGCGCATGAACTGACATATTAATCATCCGAACTGTCGTAAATATCAAGTAGTATGTGTGCTGAGGTTCCCGATACGGAACTTTGAGTGACACGTAGGTTCGACAATCCCGAACATCGAAAGGAAGAATTGGGTTCGAAATTCTACGGTACTATTCACAAAAGGGTAAGCAGATTTATACGACAAACCTCAATCGTTCACGTTCGCATCGTCAACACGTGCACAGGTCTGTCACTGACCGGCACAGTGCAGTGTCGTCCCTTCCGATGACAGTCTCGTGATTCTCATTGGCCGTGCGATCACACGGAACTCGAGAAAACAAGTCAAGGCAGGCTCAGCAAACGGGATACGAACGCGCATAAGTAAATAGGTCAGCTGCGCACATTCACACACATTCACACATGCCAATACACGAGTGTCAGACGGACTCTGCGGCAAGGTGAGTGACGGGTACGGATAAGCAAAACAATTGGAGATCAAAAGTACATGGACGCAGTAAGCAAATGAATGGGGAAATTATCAAAAGGTCAAGTTAGATTCAACAGTGTAACTATGTATCCATGTAATAACCGGGACGCAGGCATCGGCTGTCGGTTTACATAGATTCATTTCAAAATTTTTCATTAACCATCGTATTCTCCACGCCCGCTCGGCCAACGCTCAGGCCGAGCGTTTTGCTGAGTGTGCACTGCGAAAAACGAAAGGGGAAGGGATGACAGTTGAAATCACTCAGAACCTCTCATTTTGTCGCCTCATCAGTCTCAATAGCAGCCGAGAGGACAGGACGTTAGTGTCTGAATGCATCGTCCACCCTATACTATGTCGTGAAAAGCACAGGCACTAAAACACGTCTAAAACATGATCATGGAATAATGATTTGACTGAAATCGCAGTGCGGCAGAGACATAGCAACAGGTGACTCTGCGACTGTGCCTTACGTTGCTAGTCAACTTCCAATGTCTTTGACATGTAATAATTAAGATAAAATTTAGAAGACAAGTCCATAAACACCAATTGGATCAAATAGGACTGTTCATTACAGTGACACCGATACCAGCTCAGTTAAACTGAATCTCATGATTCATCTCATTGGACACATTGAGTAAGCCACCACAAAGAGGTTTATTCAAGCTAAATACAATGTTATTCCCTGAGAAAGTAGTGGAAGAATGCTAACCCATGCATTTCAACACCCCTTGCATATTCAGACTGAACGATTTACCCGCGCACGTATGTTGCCATGTGCCGATACTGTATGATTTTTACATCACGCAAGACACGGCTAACATGGTCCACCAACCTTGATCAGATTGTCAACTATTCCTGTGTATCGTCTCTGCCACCGGCTAGTTCCACACTGTATTCCTCTGCCTACGGGTCTGAGCGTTTGCTTGTCCAAAACACACACGTATTTTCAACCTCGAACGACGGTTGTCGGTGATCAGAATAGGGAACCTCCAGTGCGTACACGTTTGTGAACAAGTGGGAATGCGGGAAAATCCCACAGCCCTAAACAAGGTACTAATCTTCTCGTGCACCTGACAAATACAGATGCTTGCTGCGTTTGGTAAAGCAGGGTGTGCATTCACTTCCTTTACGAAAAAAGAACTTGAACATTTTTTCAGAGAGATTTGGTAAACCATCGGTGGATGTCTACCCAATCGGTCCCAAACATTTTTCAATTGATTGAGAACTTGACCATATTTGATACTGTGTGAATATTGTCTGTCGGCTGAATTGGCACGAACGTCAAACGGCAGAGTGACGTGAAGTGTAAGCAGTGACCGCTTGCCTACTTAGTAAGACCGTTCTCCAAATGACTGCCACCCTCAATTTGACCAACTTGGATCATTCTCTCAGAATGATCCTCGTTAGGATGACCGTTGTAGTTGTTCACATGTCTACTCGCCAAACTACTTTTGGACTTTGTTGAAGAGTACTCGATACCACTTCGGTGAATGCGCGCACACTAGACACTTCATTGATTAGAGTGGCTGACCTCAGAGAACCATCTCAGTAAAATTTGAGAACGCCGTAGAACCAAAGAACGTGTTGTCGTACGAAAGTGTCATGAGGACAGAGTTGGATGGTTTCACCTTTGATACTTGAGTTGCCGAACGCACTGGAACAGTCATTAGACTGAGCTAAAAGATACCTGAAAGGTGAGTGTCAAGGGTCTCGGGTTTGTTTGTCTATACCTAGTTTAGTTCCAACAGTTATATATTATTCACTATGCATCGCCGCAAACGACATAGTTCGGAATGCAAAGGAAAGCCCAGACAGTATGAATAATTCGATGCAGTTCTATAATTTTGTTTCACTGCTGTTCTGCGCCCTAACGTTCGCACAAGCTGCCACATTACAGGGAAAGTCAGAGACCCAAGATGTTGGTGAGTACCCTGAAGTTTAAAATAATGTTGTCTGGATGTAACACACTACTCATAAGGTTGTTGAAAAGTTTTCGACAGCCCGTAAACTGTTTCTTTTAGAGGCTCATTAAGTAGTTGCAGTCCCTGAGTTTCTGTCAGCCCTATGTTTTACCTGAATGCTTGAATACTTGAAAACTTGAATGTTTTATGTGTAGTTTTGTCCCGTACAATTGTTGACCCATAAAACTATCCGCTTAATCTTGATGGGTAACGAAGAAACGAATTAAGAATGTGGACCGAAGCCCTGACGTCTTAACCAACCGTTAATTGTGTGGGTGGGAAGCAAGTTTGAAAATTCATCTCCTCCCTTGCTGCTTACTACACTTAAGGGTTGGGCTAAGAAACTAAACATCTCATCAATTTATGTCAGCCTACTTCCAAGTCAGCACCGAGTCCTGCAATGGCATATGGTGCTTTACTCTAAGTCTGGGTAAGATACTCAGCTCTGGCAACCAACTGCCTCCCAGAGAAATTTAGTATATTCATCTCTCATCCTGGAGGTGTCGATTGTGAGTCCTTTAGGGACCTATAAAGTGTGAACCACTGACCAAAACCAGATGAAGAAAAAACATACAAACGAGTTTTCACCTTGCATTAACTCTGACACCTGCATTTCTTGAAATGCACTCATTTGAACACCAATTTCGTTTTGACGGAAGACTGAACTGAGTACCAGTTTATGATATTCCTCAGCTGAATGTGCTGTACACAGTTCGTCTCATTTTTCAGTTTGCACAGTTCGTTGGCTGTGAGTGTTTTCAATAACCTTAAGAGTAGTATTCCGTCAGAAAAATTTACATTTCACCTTTGTTTTCGGTTCACAGGTTTTGAATTTGATGAAATTCAAGAGGAATACACAACTGTGTAAAGATTTGCCTGTCCCACACCATAATAAATATTGTAGTGAAAAGTGGAGCTTTAGGGAACGCTAGTTCTATTGTGAATGTTATTTTGCACAGAGGATTGCAACCGATTCATCAGCAGTGCGCATCCCACTCCATGGAGTTTCGAACCTGCTCCCTTCCGACCACGAGTGATTGAGAAGCATTATGGCTGACTCGCAGGCTTTGTTCTCTCGAGTTCTCTTCCGACTACTGTGACGGATAGACTCGGCAAACATCTCTTGAGCAAAACATCGCGATGGTCTACGTACCCATGAATCGAGCTTACTAATTGACTCGCATTTTTTCACTCTATAAACGTTACGTTATGTTAACTAGTATACACACATACTTCGTCCACATGAGGAATGGATACAGTTGGATACCGCACAACTTTTCGGACTGCTGCTATTTTTGACGGTCATCGAATAAACTAGCTAAACACCTGGCGTAACCTGCTGCAGTTAAATGCATTCTGAAAGCCTACGGTCGTAGAAATTCAACGTAAAAACATTCAACCTCCGTCGATTCCATTTTGCGAATAGGCTGGCCAAGCTCACCTTGTACAACTGGCTGGAAGATAACTATGGTTTCTAAACGAAGCAACGCAGATGGATAATTTTGAGCCACATAGGGTGTAGCAACCGGCTAAGTCCGATCGTACTCACGTGGCGATATTGCGCATGTTTCATGTTTGCTAACTTCTGTCGACTAAACCAGCAGTAGGTGACTTTATTCCCCCTACATTTTTGGATGTCACGATTCTTTGCTCTTATGATTAACTCAGTTCCAATCCGTCCTGGTACGGTCTCTTTCAGCCACAGATAGCAGATATGACAGAAACCCGTATCCGCCTGGTGTCTTGTCGTATGATCTCAAACCGAAAAGTGCATTTGGGTGACATGTATTGGAAGAACGCGGCACCCTGGGTTTATCGGGTTGTTAAAAGCACATGGTGGACGTGCTTTCCCTGCCTGCTACGAGCCCCCCAATTTAAAAGTACGGGTCGTCTGGCTTGACCGGCATGTAGTAAGGTCTTGTAGGAACGTTCAACCGACTGTCATGGATATACCAAAAATTAATGAGCTACGGGCACATTATGCCAACCGGGTTCCATAAGTACAAGGAACTTTTCTGCCTCTTTTGTGTTAGCTTGACCTTCTGATGTAGTGCCGATGACGTCAGTATCCAGATTCTGCGACGCATTGTCTGTTGACAGTTCAACGCTATTGACTGCAAGGTGGTAAGATGAATTACACACAAAAGCCTACGATCGATAATGGCTTTTGCATCGATATTTAGAACGCTTCGTTGTCAGACTGTACGCAGTACTCAGGGAAATAGGGAATTCCCGAAGGATGAATCCAATCGATGAAAGCAACGTAGAAAAAGACTAGCAGGAGATCTTAGCGGCTTTGAAGCCAGGATAAAATGCACTACATTTTAGATTTGAACTGGGCAATTTCTCATTTTTTATTGGTAGGTTTCTATAAGTTGTAGACCAAACCTGAGAGGGACGGAATGAGTTGACTGAGGGCTAATAGCAAACGGCTATCTAATCTAGTGGTTCCTGTTAAAACCTTGTGCATCAAATGTGCTCCAATCTAATTTTAATGAGTGGTCACTCATATTTCCTGCAGCTTGTTTGAGTGTGAAGGGTAGTCACAACGAGAAGGTTTATTTTCATGTGATAACGGACACTTCTGGCTTGGACTTCTTATATATTCTTCGCATCACAAGAAAACAGATTTAAATTTTGCAACCTGCCTCAGTACGTTTCTTCGATATTCGCTTTTTTTCAAGAGACCTTGAAGTCATCTCCTTCCAGGGCTTACCCATTCACGTTATTGCGTCGAACAGAGTGTTGACACTCTAAAAGTGCAGGTTCCTACCATAGGATTGGGGGAAAGTAACTGCTGTCATTCCATCGGAATTTTCTTTCAATTTTATGTTGAGGTTCTGGGTCTTTTGGTGTTAAAACGCTCACAGGGAGATTGAAGACAAAAAAAACGCTAGATCATTACCAGCGTTAGGTTTTTAACATTCACTTTTATTCAGCAAACTATGTTACAATAGTCGTGTCAAAATTTAGTGAAAAAATCAATAGTGGGTCGCATTTCCCTCACGACTAATGGGTGACGACTATTTCCGTCAACGGTTGCTTATTTTTACCTGGGGCTGGAAAACTACATTTGACGCTTTCCGAAGGAATTTTGAACGTCCTGTAGAAAATCGCACGGACTGTTACGATTTCCTCTAGGCGTTCCAACCGCCGATCCCTCTTGGAACTGGAACCGACAAGATTGTTCGACTCACGCTGTTTCACAGGAGATTTATCTCTTGCCGAATTCATAAGTACAATTGAAACTTTGCACTACGGGATTCTGACTATACAGACTGACTATCAAAATCCATCGGTTGACCAACTCGGATCAGTTTCTTTGGGCATATCCGTACATGCTCAGCAGATCAACAAACCGCTTGTTCCAGTTCAGGCGGTCTCTCTGACATATCCCTTAGACGATCGGACATGTGATATCATCTTGATCGCCTGAATCAGTTGCTCCGGTGTTTTACCGGCTCAGATCATGTTTTTCGCATGTCCATCACACACCCGAATGCCCGAGGAAGAGCGACATACTTGATGGCACAATCGCAATACGACGGTGCATGCTAGTTCGTATTCCGGTGAGCATTCGACGCGCAGATTAGGCGATTGGAAAACCAGGAGAAATTATCAGGTACTGACGACACATGAGAGTCACGAAGTTTAATAAACCATAAGATGGCATACATTCGAAACAAATAACCCCTTAAAGCGCCCAAATATCTGTTGGTAGATAATCAAACTTATAGGTCATAGCCATGAACGCAACTGCATCTGACCTCCAAAAAAGTGACAATTTCATTAGACCAATACCCTAGCCCGCACTTGCCACGCATTCATGAGCAGTCTGATAGCAGTCGTAATACACGGGCACAAACGGGGCTTTAAAACAATTTCTCCTGAAATTGTCGCAGTCGTAAAAGAAGCTACCAAGCTCCACGTGGAGTTGGAGATCCGACAAATTACCTGATTGTTTTGGTGCTCAGAAAGCGCAATCTGTGATTGGTCGCATTGTGCAATCAGTGTGCCGACATGTGTCCCATGGGTTAACCTCGACTGCAACTAGACTTATTCTGCAGTTACCAAGTTCATCTGAATTCCGTCAGTTTTTCAAATTAATTGGGTTTGATTACAGTGGGGATCCGCATCAAAAAGTCCGTATTCTTCAAAGAAGTCATATTATAAGGTCATCGGTAAGAAGTTCCACTCATCACATTACACGTCCTTTCCAAATCTCTGATCGTAGAGCGAAGCCTCGGATCACATTTGCACTTCCTTTGTTTCTGCATAAAAAACTTCATAGAAGAAGTTTGTAACGATAGCTCACCTCTTCGGGATCAAGGTCCTTACAAGCAGGATATTGGAACAGCACAGATACATGGCCTAGTTCTACTCAACTCCCCATTGTTTTCACTTGACTGTTCGAACCCGAGCTTAGCTCAGTTCCCAGTGTTGAGAGCAATACCGTCTCTATGGCTGTATGCGTCTGCTGAATTCATAATTTCTTCTCTGTTCATCACGTAGGTCCCTTTTTAGCCTTTATTGTGTATTTACCCTCTGAAATTTGACGCCCATGGCCATGTGCAACGCAATTACTTCAATGATCGCCATTCCCGCTGTTCATTGGAAGTGGTTCTCTGTGGAGATTGAAATTTTACACTCCTCAGATGGCCCGATGGCGATGGTTTAATGTCACATGAAGTTTTTTACAATGTCCAGCAGATATTTTCAACTATTCAACGTCATTTCGGGTTTGCACTACTCTGCTCTGTCTTGTTCACATTTTGTGAGATCACTGTTATATCTGACTGCTGTCCCCGCACCAGTGCCTAGTGCCGGAACAAAAAGACTCGCCGAGAAAGAACACAACAGCTTTATTTCAACAAGCGAGAGTAAAAATAACAACGGGCACGTTTTTGCACTGATCCAGGTTGTCTGATAGGCGTTTAGTGAACACCCATCAACATCGACCGTGCTTCTATGGAACGCCTTAACACTTGTCATAGTCAGTCGTGCTTTTGTGGCATTCGTGAACACTGATCGGCTTTTGCTGAATTGACTGAGTGATTGAATGACATGGATGCTTGCCGGCTTCCCTATTGCGGTTTTGGCAGAGTTTTACAGTCTCAGTAGGTTCCGGGCATTCTGGGGTTAATTTCAGGAATCTGACCTTCCTGACAGTAACATTTGTAAGTTGGCAGTTAAACCGTTTTTAAACCATTTCACCTCATTACTGAAAGAGCCTTAAAAACCCTAATGGGACACGATACAATATTTGCTTTGGCGTGATAGCCGAATGCGAGCTACTCGATGGACCGATTCGGGGTTAGATAGCGAACAAGAATGCTAGGGTTCCCTTGAAGCTGTTTGTCACATAAGAGGCGGTAAGGTGCCACTTCGACCCAGTGGTAGACTTTTCACCCAAGATGTTGGCTCCAGAATAAGCCCGCATCATAAAGTACGGAGGCATTTTGCCGAATTCGAAACGGATGGGCTTACAGAGCATAAATGACATATTCAGTTTTCAAATGAGATCTCATCCTGTTTGCGAAGCCAATGTATTTTGAAAAGCCGTGAAGCACTGTACAGGTGTTTCATCCTTATCGGGAAAAATCAGCACTTCACGCCTCACGAAACTTCAAAATCGAGTTTCGAAACCGCGACCTCACGGTTTTTAGTTTGCACACAAACGTTCGGTCACGAGGGCCTCACCAGCAGTGCGGTTAGGTCGAACTCAGACACAATATAGCACCACTCTTCCTTCAGTCATGCAATTCACATCACATGGCCACGTTATCTAGTCTGGGGAATACGCATATCATTGGGGACTATCCAGCTTAAAATATTTTGGTCCAATTACCCTAGCTAAACCTCCATCCGTTCCTCTTTTGCAGACAAGTGCTCCCTACCCATCGAACCCGGTACAGGCACTGCGTCTCTCTCAAGATTCGCCTTCGACGGCAGTCAGTGTGTTGCATTCATCTACAGTGGCCTGGGTGGAAATGCGAATCGCTTTCCCATAATCCAGGAATGCGAAGCAGAATGCGAAAATAAATGATAGAACCTCTGTGGATTTTCTCTTTTCTTTACAACAGCATATCTTATGACATCGATGTACCAAATGATCACTTTTTAAGTGCACATTCTCCACCTTGGAGGTGGCGTAGATTTAATGTTACCCTACGAAAAATCCTGGTGATTTCTACTGCAGAATGATATTTGTGGATAACCCCCCTTATGATGAAAGTTTCTTCTAACCAAATTTGCGGTGTTTAATGCCTAATATAGCCCTTTTTGATGCGAATTAAGTGTTGAGTTGCCGCTGCTCATCCCTGTCTATTCAAGTAACACTGTATGAGACCAACATACAGAGACGGTGACATGTTACTATCATGGTACAGAATGGTCTCGGCAACGAAAGTAACTAGACAAGACCACCTTGCTAGCCATTCTGCTAGCGGCTCAACGCGAGGGCTTGTTTGACTTTCACTATGGCGTTTGACGAAATGTTTGGTTTGAGTGCAACATCGTCTTCTTACTTAAGGTCTTGGAGATTGGTTTAACTGCCCGGCTTACTTATTGTATGCGTTCGGGTAATGTTTACTTATCTGGGCATCCCACGGCCAAACGTAATCTTTGTCACAGCTGGCGAAAAGTGCGTTCTCCATTCAGTGTTTCCATTTCATGCGTCCAGATGTGGTTGTTTGGCTTTCAGATCACCGACCGACTACATGTGAACAAAGCCCAACCTTGTACCTTTTTTGCAGTTGATGATGCCTTTTGTAGGAATTTTGGGCAGGCGTTGCATGTCATAGAACAGATGCATAGGCCATGTGAGGTTCTGGCAGGTTGGTTAAGCTGGAGAAATGTGAACTTACGCATCCCCGCCAGTGCGCAAGTGAGTTAATGAAACAGTCATGAACAGTAAACAGTTCATTCATCTTTATTCTAATTAGTGTGACTCCGTGGTGGCTCAAATCACAAACTCTCGTTTGTGACTTTCTTCAACCAAATTTGCAATGCAAGCCCTGCCTCCAGACTCATTCGTTTCGGCGTTTAAGTAACGCCGAATTGGTCCTCCAGAAGCAACACTGTGCTTTGGATCGAAGGAAGTAGGAAACTCGATTTTCCTAGATAGAATCGTTATGGCATATTTAACTGGAAAGCTATGAATAGCTGTCATGCATTGGTGAAAATAGCATGTGATGGTTTGATTGCCCAGTAAAAATAATTTAGAAAAGCCAGTCGGTTTCGCTTTTACAACTCCATTCCAATGAAGAAAGTCACCGAAACGTAGCTAAATAAGCTTTCTAGAGGTTCGAGTTTGGCCGGAATACTGTTTACTGAAGGCAAAACTACTTTGATTTGGAAAAAACGAACCCGAGTTGGTGGGTTACAACTCAAAATTGCAGGAGACACTTAACGGACGTACGGACGTTGCTGCACATCATTTTCTTATAGCAAGGGCAACGATCCGGCATCATGACAATTCAATCATTTTGTATTTATTCTGAACGTATGGTCAAACGGCTGAACAAAGCGCAAAGAAGTAGGTGTGGGTTCACTCTAAACTGTTGAAGGGTTGTAGTCGGAATAATTTGCCACACTGATTACACCTGTGGGAAGCGGGTGAATTTTTTGCGCACGGGAAACTGTAATTATTTCAAAATTGTTTAGAGGCCATGTTCGAAGCTGCGAACAAACGAGTGGACGACCTTCACTCCTGGAGATTTCAGCAAGGAGTCATTAGCAATGAATGTGCGCAAAAACGCAATTTTCTTCTGACGGGACCTTCACTCTTATGACCATTTTGGAATCTCAGTTTAGCTCAGGTTGAAGGCGCCTCATCAGTCAGGCTATTTTGTGCCCAATGAAATGACATCATCAATCCACAGTTCTGCGTCTGCCTTGACCAATTAGTGTCTCGTCTGTTGCTGCCTGCGTCTTGCAAACTGAGACCAGAGATTGATGGTTGAAATGGGCAATTTAGTTTGCTAGTGTCACTGTTTATTGTTCCCAACAAACCCATCCATCTTAAAGGTCCCACGATTACTTGCATCGGATGTTTTCCGACATGGCAGCTTATGGGAGCAAACAGAATACCTCATCTATATTCCTTCCATACTAACAGCTTCAATAATTTCGATTGAGCGGAGTTCCAATGCAGAGATGGTCGCTTTTGCGGATCGAATTAGTATGTGATTGGTAACACTAGAACATCACCGTCAACGCGTTCACGATAAATTTTCGTTTCAATTAATGAAAATATAGCGCTGCTGCTTTCTGACCATTCCTAAGTGTTTGCCTCACCAGCGTCATGTGACTTCGTTTATCCTCTTTGGTAGCCAGACCAGTTTTTATACCCCTGAAATAGGAGTGTTTTTGTGAACCTCCAAATGTTACATCATTTTATACAGCAGTTGAAAACATTTTCACAGTCACAATAGAAAAGGAACCACTAGGCGAAAACGTTCCTTCAATCATTCATTCTCTGGCTGGTATAGACCATAGTAAACGTCTGATGAGGAGGTAGACGATAGCTCCAGACTACAGCTTGCATTCCAATCGGTTCCTTCGAATTGCTCCAGCATTGACCGATATGTTGGGATTGTTCTTCATTTGAACGATCGACTTTTGTTCACTGAACACATCAGCTTCCAGGTCTTTTGTCAGTTTTTGTGCTTCGATGTACTAGACTTCGTTAGCGTATCAAATGACCTTATCAGTGGCATCAGGGATGGTGAAACAGACACGCAAAAGTTAATACGCTGACGATCGTGGCAACGGTGGAAACAGCAACGCCGCATCGGAAATAGCAAGGGCAGTAGCATCACCAACGGTAGTTGTAAGAAATAAAACAGGAAAACGTGCGATTATTTGGAGTTATCACAGCTCAGCTTCAAAGTAAAACTGAGGTCTCACAACTTTGAAGGAAAGACTTGCATGAACGATTCGGTTATCAGTTCCGCTGAGAGTGTCGTGGTTCCCACCAACTGTAAACCATCAAAGGATTTTTTGGCTGTAGGAGCATCTATGGACGAGGGCAACAAAGTCTCGCAACTCTTGCACACACCTGGTGAAACCAAGCGTGCCACCTGTGGCAAATATGTATTAAGTTAGCTGAAGCGGTGTGGGCAGTGAACTCTATTTTGGCGTGGTGGTATCGTTTCTCATCATTCTGTATGAACGCCTCACAATCTCACCGATTAAGCTGTTGTATTTTATGCCCTTGGGACCAAAGGTGAATATGAATTTTTAGACTGAAAACTAAGCGAATAAAGGCTCTTAGGTTTGTTTCAAGCTTAAGGGTAGCAAACGCGGCAGATTCTTGCGCAACAAATCCAACAACATTTGATTACCTGCCGAACCAGTGATACACATTTCGTGCGGGCCACGAAGTTTGCTGTTCATGGAATCTTTTTGAACATGTCTCTATTCGCCCAACACAGGAAATACAGGCACTGGGCGTAGCAACAGATACCAGTTGCTGGTTGCGATTCTCGAGATCCCAGTTTGATGTCCCAGAGCACACTTCATAGACATGTGCAATGATTTCTCCCTATAGACGCTACGGCCCGAAAACAACTTATGCGACCGGCCCCACCAGGACTCTATCGCATTGCCCTCACTGGATGTTTCAGGGGTAACGTGACTCCCATCTTTATGACCCATGTTTAAGGATTAAGAAACATTGACGCCCAAAACTGTCATATTTTGGCGCACTGTTCAGAGTTGAACTTTCGGTTAAATCACACTAATCAGCATATTTCATCAAATACTACTCATGAGTAGACAGAAGATGTACATGAAAAATGGACCCAGTTCAGATGTGGATATTTCCGTTAACAGGTTACACACACATTTTACCTTTTGAACATTTTTCGAAAACCATATAATCAACAGAATACCTATTGAAGCGAATCAGATGTAGTCGAGAAATATCACATAAAAATACAGTCCAAGAAAATGGTTGGGGAGAAACAGAAGAAGGAAGTGAGCAACTGACCATTATCGTCGGAAACATAACAGTAACTAACAGTGTATTGACAATCAAAGATTACTAAGCAGTTACATTGCGTCAAAACATTGTCAATGGAAAGAAGCGCTAGAAGTCCTATGTTTCGGCGGTCGCATCAATGACACAGCGATGACAACTGCATGTATACACCCAACTGAGAATATCGAATTTTTCAACCGGTGAAGGAATTCTAATAAAACTAGACGAGCGCCCAGCAGGGTTCCACATCTAGAAACCATCCAATAGTACAAGATAATCTTGTGACATTGCCCGATGACCCGCTACCAAGGCTTCGCAATTGTAGATTCCGTCGTCTCCGCTACGCACATTGTGAATGGTGAGGCGACTTCGAGAACCGCGGCATCCACGACTGCTAGGAACTACTTCAGTACGCATTCTGCCCAAGTCGGTCAAACAACCCCAGTTGAAACGCCAAATAATCATGGGAGGTGGTACTCCGGAAGCTTCGCACTCCAAAACCAAGGTTGATCCAGGACGAACTCTGTGCTCTTCCACGCGGCCTTGGTCAATGATTGCTGGTCGCGCTGTTGGCGAATGAGGGAAGTAGTGGTTAGTGGCATAAATTCATCTTAATGTGCCAGCCTCTGAAAGAACCCTTGAACACTAAAAATGGGCATTTACTCGAGCCATACTCTTTCAAAATCTGTTCAATTGACCAACATTTTGAGCATGCATTCCGTCACAGACAAGTCAATGTTGCAACCCTAAAGAGTTGCACTTTAAATTTCGATGCATTGTTTCGCTGATCAAATCCCCCCACGGTGCCATGTGTTAAGTTATCTTTTCTATGACGAACAGTATAACCGTTCCGCTAGCTATCTGCTTCTCTAATCATTGTACCCATGCGGTCACGCGAGAGAGGGGCTGTGGTTACGCTTGACCTCCACATTGGAGACTACTATCCGTTGGTTGACTCAATTTGTAAATTATTCGGAACAGACTTATTTCCTGTCACATCATCAGTTCGGCTTTGATTTCATTTTGTCTAGGCGCTCAAGGTTGGTGGTGTCAGCGTTAATCAGTTTTTGTATCGGCGCACCTGTACGGTGTTGATAACAGCACAGCTCATCAATGAATGTAACTCACGGTCGACTGGTATCGGTTTGGCGCGACTCCGCAAATCTAGATTGGGTATCTTCGATTTATGTTCGTTTCTGAACAAAACCGATCGAAGGCCCAGAAGTTGCCATGTCTGTCTGATCCACTCCGACATACTGGTTATCGGGAGGTAACTAACCTGATCCAAACAAACCACCGAGAGCACAGTTAGCTGAGTTTCGGTAAGGCGTTCACTCGTGCAGAGATTCGCCTCGAGATTCTTCCTGAGTTGGGGTGTTTAGATATCTACAGTTTCGCACGTAACTGGTAACAAACTGGATTTTCCAACCATTCAAATGTACATAATTCGAAATATTTGCTTGAGGGCATACAGAGTACCATTTTACATTAATGGGTTTCTCAGAATACGGCCTCACAAAAAAATATAACAGCTATCGGTGCCAAATTTACAGAGGCCAAAGTCGGCATCACTGTGAAGTACGTAAATGGATGCTAAACGAATCTGAATCTCTTACGACACAGAGGCTTCGTGTAACTTACCACAGTCGCGTTCGTCCTCACCACCGGCGCAATCCAGAGTACCATCACACCAATAGGAATAAGGTATGTACTGGAAGTTTCCAGAAGTGCAGCGGAAGTGGGTGGAGCTGCACTGAGGATCCAGAGATCGCGTATCTGAATGAAAAGTTGGCATGTGTCACAATACTGAGTCTCATCTGCACGAGGATATCTGTACATCTTATTTGTGTGCGGCTGAGAAGTTTAGGGGTCAACAATCAATAGCTGCACGATTAGATATTTAATCATGAGTTTGGAATCAGCCTCAGTGTGCTTCCACTCACGATCGGGCTCACCTTGGCCAAATCACTCATTCTGGATGGTTGGTCAAAAAAAGGACAGGCGAATCCCATCCCAACTCTAATCGGGACAGATAAACAGTGTTCGGACGCAGTCAGGAAATCGGACAATCATTCACCCACTGTCTTATACTGGTTTATACAACCTTATTTTCATGATTATTCGGGGTGATACAGTAGATCACGAATGAGGGGTTATGAAACCACAATCCGTGGGGGGGGGGATTGTGGCAACATCGTGGTGGAAAGTCCCAGTTACGACATTGCAACAGTCAGCTAACATGGACGCTTGCTTTCTGTAGATGAATCACCAAAGAAAGCGACGAGTTATTTGGTGGAAACTTCCACTGTGAAAATGATAGTGAAAAAGGGGTAACCGGGCGATCCATACAACACTGAGCAGCAAGGAATCCGGAAATAGTAGATGGTATCCAGGAACTAGGTTGATAATAAAGTAAACGTTTAGCCGTAGAACCCTTTCGGTTTATAGCTTCCATGCTGTCCGAAAGAATCACGAGGGTGGAAATATTGCCATGTTGCCCAAACCTAGGCTGGAGCGGTCGAGATACCGGAGTTGGGTTCGAGCCTCGGTCAGTAAGTTTGCGCCTCAATCACTGAGCTGTCTCTGGCCTATCACTAGACTTGTGGCATTCTTGGGACGGATAAATATACGCCTGATAAAAATTGCCAACCGAATGTCTATCTTCACTTTAACCCAGACAGTCATTTGGGTTCAGGATGTTGGTCCTTCCGGAGGTCTCAATGTTGTATTGTAGTGAATATTTCTTTAGAGCAGTAGCAATAGGGATGGAAGGAACAACGGTACTAATAATGTTGGTAGGACACAGCAGCAGACAAGATTTTGTAAGGGGTCCTACGGATGAAAGTTCGAACAGACCAAATTGAGAGCGACATGCAATCGAGGTTTAAGGGATTATGCATTGTGGATCCAATCTACATGAAGGTACAAAACACCATGGAATCACCAGACTCTACCCCACTTAATTATCCAGAAAGTCCACCACAAGAAAGAATGAATAAGAAGGGACCGGTTTATGACCTAGATATACGTGCATTAAATTGCCAGCAAACACACTGTAAGTAAACATCGCGTGCTAACCAATTATTATAAAATCGCTCGTGGAGATTTGAACCGCGGTCAGGTGTAACAAACATCAGTGAATCTGAAATTTTGGGAAGCCTACTGATTAGTGAACTGTCCTCGTAATCATGGCTCATGCTGTTGGATGCGCACATTGTATCCAATTAATCTTGTGTTGCCATCACGCCAGTGCTTGATGCACTGTTTTGCTGGGTTTAGTCACCAGACAAAGAGATGTAAATCTTGTAATCGATTGTTAACCACACGAACTCAAGGCCAGCCGCACATCAGCTGTGCTTTTCTCCTCCCACATGCTGTATTACAATCGAAAGACAGTCATTTCCAAACAACTCTTGTATTTTAACCTATGAACCTTATGTTGCGCTGGCGAAGTCAGACATTTACGCGTTCGTATTTCAGTAATTTGTCAATAAAGAGACTCACTATTTAGACAGCCCAACTCATCGAATCCATTGCCGCAATCGTCCTCACCATCACAGCTCCAATGCAGTTGATAATGACTGCTGGACGGTTGCTTTCCATCAACTACCTCACATGGCTTGGTGATAGGGTCGCACAAGGCTTCAAGTGAAGAACAAAACAAATAAGCGAAACAAAACGGGCAAACATTATCAGAACAAAAAACAAGCTAATAGTGGATTTGTCAAAGAGCGCCAAACTTTATATGCACTTTTTTCCCCAAAATGTATCGGATTGTGTATGTCCCAATCTCTTCATCTTTCTTCTCATGGCAGGTTTGGTGTCAATTTACTACACGTTAAAAATGCTAGGTGATCGTCTGTACCAATGTTTTACTGAACCATGGTTTTTTTGACAAAAACGTTAAAAAAAGGTTCAGAACAGTGATACACTTGCTACGTGGAAATTAGTCTTAGAGAAAATATAGGTGAATCCGGCAGATGTTGCAGTTAAACGCACTGTTCATGAGCCGAAATTGTCCCGCCAAAATAAACAAAGAACGAAGTTTACGAAGCACATTCAAATGAATCTCAGAATACACCATTCTAGAGTCGATGGTGCAACAACCGTAGCAGTTTCTCTATGTCTACAAAATTCACGTGTAAGAACCGCGTACTTGTCGTACAGTGATTATAGCTGTCACAATTTCATTCACCGATGATTTGGGGAGGTGGGGGAGGTAGCTGCGCATTGGAGGCTGGGGCTGATAATTTGGTGCGTAAATACAGCACTGTCAGTGGACTGTCAAGTGGGCGAATTGGGAAGGGAGCTATGCATTGAATGCAATAGCTTGGATGCACGAGCGCCATTGAGGGCGCGACTGGGCCATGTCTGACAATATCTCTAACCGTTGATGTGGCCCGTCTCGGGGTCCCCATTCAGGAAGACGGCACTGGCCAGTGCAGCTGAGTTTGCTGGTAAAGGCTTTCATACTTCGCTGCCAGGTGATTGTTTAGTCTCCTCTGGCTCGTTTCTACCCTTCCAGGAAGTCGGTCGAGCACCTGGCCAAGCCAGCGCAACTAATGGAGTGTGATCAGTTCATCTATCGTGAGTGAGTTATTTCTTCCGAAAATCAATCAACTTAATTTAGCATTGCTGATTCGGTGTACCCACCAGACTCGAGCAATGCTCCGAAGAAATCGATGGTCAAACACTGAAAGTCATTTGACGTCCTCGGCGCGCAGCGGTCAGGTTTCTGATCAATATAGCAATATGGAGCGCACCACAGCATTGTAAACTCGACTCTTGACGGATAAGCTTATGTCGCGCCTACGTCACGGGTGACACAGGTTCTCTGGTGCTCTGGCCTTCCCAATCCGGATGAAAATATCAGCTTTCACGAGACCACCGGGACTGATACAGCTGTCCAGGTAGACAAACTTGTCTACTACCCCAATCGGCTCATCCGCAAGCACGAGGCTAGGGTTCGAGCCTGCCCAGTCTTGCAGTAGCACCTTACACTTTGTAGGTTTGAAGCGCATGCCAAACCGTGAGGCAGAATGATTTAGATTGCGGAGGGATGTAGTATTAATCGATCCGCCTTTTCATCGGTTGGTAAAGAGTCAGATCAACCGAATCGCAGTTCGGATTGCAAAGAGTAGAGGCGGTTCCAAGGTGCTGACCGATTTTAGACTAATCGTCAATTTGGTTTCGACAGTCGAATGTATTTTGCTTTCTGGGTAGTATACTTGGTGGTATAATTTCCCCACTCCAGCAACCACCATCTATGAATAGCTCAGAGGAAGAATAATTTTACAAGATGAGTGAAACCCTCATCTGAGAAATCGTTGCTCGAGGAGCCAGTCAACACGTGTGACCATGTGAATTGGATTCCGTGACTGAAGAATGCCCTGTCTATGTAAAAGCTAATCACACTGCGCACCTGGCCAGGAGGTTGCGTTTTCGAAACTTCTTGGAATTCCATGAGGTGAGCAGTGCTGATGATTCCGAATAAGGTTGAAACAATTGTAAAGTGCTTCTTGGCTTTTCAGCAAATAATGGCTTCATTAGCAGGACTGAAAATTCCCAAGTCTCTTCACATTACCAACAAAATAGACTGAACCCTGCGGTTTGTACGTTGTTTTATTTATTATATAAACGTCTACCGATCTGAATGCTTTCAGTTCTATGGTTGCTTGGCCGAAGAGAAACTATCCACGCCATTTTCGGAATGAGTAGTACATAACCTCAGTAGTTGTCGAGTTGCTTCGTCAGAGAAAATCCCATCTAATCCATTAGATGCATACTGATGTTCGACAAGAGCATAATTGACCAAATCTCCTCACATCATCATAAAGCGCATAATACTTGTAAATACAAATTAACCGGTCACGTCACTACTCCCGTCTATGCTAACTTGATCAGACCACTTTAGGATGGAAAGTCTAGTATGACTACGCCTTCCAGGAGCCCACCACGTTGTAGTTCTTAAATTGTGAGCACAAACAAAAATCTTCACACGGTCAACAAACACTTCATCAGCAACCTCTCATTAAAAAAGTATTTCTTGCCTACACTAATAAATCACAACCTGTCGTGAAATTCCTTCTGTCTTGTTGGATGTCTGACTTACCACAATTTTCCGGCCTCTCGTCATACCCATCCGGACAATGCGGTATGCCGTCACAGAATTGTCCGACAAAAATGCAGTCTCCACCGGGACATCGTCTCTGACCGGGTTGGCAACTTGTGTCGATATAAATTACAGATGTTTTCTTGTCCCCAGTCGGTCCAATACATCTGAACAAAAAAGTACACAAATGCTTGGTGAAAAACGAACGAGTTGATTTGGCTTATTGAGAGTTCGGCACAAGGATACTGATGACCACAGTTTGGTCCTAGTCAAATATATCGATAAATGCGGTTTAAACCGTCCGCACAAAATGTGTTAACGTGGGCTCATTAAACCCAGCAATTAGGATATATTTAATTGTCACCGTGGTAATTGTAAGCAAAGTCTGTGCCAATCGCACAAGTTGAGGGCTCCTTGGCCGCACAATGCTCTTAGCTGGATAACCGTTGCGAGTGGAATAAAATGTTGCATTTTGTTGCGTATGTGCTCAAACCGAAAACCACCCTAATCTAAGTTCATATTTTCGCAGCTCACCAAATGTCATTGTCCACTGAAGCAATCATACCTCCGGCGAAAAAATTCTGGTAGAATACTTTCCTAGCATCACCAGGACCGCAGGATGCCTAGATGGGGTTCAAAAGTTTGGACTGGTATTCTGAACTCATTTGTCTGTCTGTTTTAGTCCATCAGGGACATGTCGTAGCCTTCGGAAATTCAGTTCCATTGTGCGAATACTGAGTGCCCAGAAGTTGAGTTCACATCACTCCGGTTTGAACAATCCTCTTCCTGTCCTGGCGCAATTATTCCGGTTAGTCTGCACCAAAGTGGGAGGATGGCGACCCAGCAACTGTCGTGGTTGTGTCAATCGAGGCGTCGGGCAAGCCGATCACATCTCTCAAGCGTGAACGTGTTCGCCTCTTGAGACGTGATTAGAGCTCAAACCCCGGCACAGTCAAGGACGTCCAAAACAGATGAGTTCTAACGAGGGCGTTCATCGAGTCCACTGATTCCCCACCTTGGTGTCAACTCACCGGAATAACTGCACCCGGGCGGAAGGAGGACAGTTCAAATCACGAATTCTACGAATCCTGCGGAAGTAATGCTGAAATCCGGTTGTCTTGTGAATTAATGCGTCATGGTGCCCAGTGTTTCGTCTGTACTCGGGAGTCAGAAATGAATATACGGGCTTTATAAGGGGTTAGTTTTTGCAGAGACAACCATATGGAATGAGAAAGCAATATATGACGGATTGCGTTAGAGATTGCTAAAGATAGTGAACATTCGTACGCTTCATGAATGCTCACGAGAAGTCACATTCGAGTCACATTCGAAGTTTCAGCCATACTGTTTTTCTGTATGGGTGGAAGGGAGGTGCCAACGTTTGAATCTGACTCTCACATTTGAACCACCCCTTTCGGCTAGCGGAGTAAACTATAGGGTTATGAGAATCAGGAGCTCCATTGTACGCCAAATCATCGGGCCGACCCGCTGGAAAAACCATTGAAATTTGTGGGAGAGACAATTTTACATAGATAGATAACTTCAATGATCTCCGGGCGCGTTGGCAAACATTAGGATGAAGTAACTTTGACCTATACACTCATCTGCATGCCAATTTCGTTTTGACGGGAGACTCACCTGGATCCCAGCTGAATCTCTCGTTTAAGATGTTCCAAGTGAGTCAACCGTCAAAACGAAATAGGTATGCAGATGAGTGTAGAAGTCGAATTTCGTGCAATTTGGGTTCAAGTAGAACATAAGGTTGATGGAAACTCTGGGACTGCACCTACCTGATGAGCCCCAAGAAGGGCGAAACCGGTCGTGGGTTGTCGAGGAGTTTTCAGCAGCCTTGTGAGTAGTGTATTACGTCTATGGAATGAAGTATTTTTGTGTGTGTTTAATTCAACACCTGTGTAGGCCGACTGCAGAAAGTAGGAGTCCAAAACTACTGTATTGACCAAAAGTAACTAGTGTTTGTGATTTAACTAATTGTCCGCGGGTAAGCATCCCTCGATTTAATATTAATTCGGGTACTCCAGATTGAGGGGTTGCGGCGTTTCTCTGGCCTTCGAGCACTTACTGTTTTAAATACTATGACGCCCTCCAATTGGTCAGATTTCTAGCCATTTTTAACTAATTGATATTGCATTCTCTTCATGTCCCTAGCCATGATCCAGTGGTAGTCTGTGCGATGAGCTGACCCAACTCGCAGATACACAGCACCCTTTTCCGAATATCCGATTCCCGGTTGTTAAGACCAAACAGACCTACGCATGAGGACAAATCTTAAGTTGTTGAAATTGTTCCCAACAATTTTGATCGGTGTTGAGATTTTTTTTACGGAAGTCCCCAACTCACTGTAACACCACGCGGCGCGTGGATGCGTCAAATCCGCCGGGTACTTCAATGATCACGTAACCAGGATACGGACGGGAAAGAACGAATCGTGGATCAGATTCAACTGGACGTCCGTCTTCAAAGCGAACTTGCAGATCTGGTCCCGGTCGATCAGCACGGCACTCCAGACGTACACGATGTCCTGGTTGGATTCGAATCTCTGTCGGTGTGAGCTGAACGCCTCCTTCGGGCTGTGGAAGGTCACCTGTGGATGAATATGGAACAAAATCCTTACTCAAGGTGATGCAGATATGACATGGTAATTTCTCTTCGCTACTTCCTAGCCGACTTGTGCTTTGCCCAATCTGTGCTGGCCACCGGGTTCAAAGCAAACAGAAGTTCAAAAGCAACGTATTGCGTATTACTACGTAGTATCACTCTAACTACTTATTTATGGACATGCCATTTCGAAAGCCGTGATGTGTGAGAATTGCTCATCACGCAAAATCACATATTGTTGCCAAAATCCCACAGTGGACATCTAGTGGATTGCCGAGCAGAGAAGAAATAAAGGCGAAATCGGACCAAATCAGAACAGTTGGGAATTAATACTCAACAACCGTTTTTCGCAAATCCTTCAAAACCGGGTTCTAGAAGAAGGAACAGAAGGTACTGTTACGCATCGAATTAGGTTATTAGTACATTCAGTTTCAAAGGTCAACTGGACGCTGGTTACTGAGTCAGTAGTCCGTTAAACCAGCAGTGCATCGACCTCAGGAAAATATCAGTGCAGAACATGATCGGCATCCACAAAAGTGGTCAGAAATGGATATCTCTAAACAAATAAAGTGAAAAATGTGATTTATGGCAAGAATTAAATAAATCTGGACGGCCAACTGGTTTAGACCAAGTTTGTCAGTGAGCACATCGTTAGTGTGCTGCGCTCCAGAAAACAGATAAATTGCGAACAGCCTGTGAAGCTGCCTGAAGAAGGACTGTCTCCCTTTCTAGGTAAACGGTGATCACGGAGAGGGTTGATGTTAGTTCTCGTGCGATTTCATGACCTCGATAGTCACACTAATTCTAAAAAACAGCCGACTAGGAAGTCACGTTCTTGTCCCCCATTGGAGGTATTTTCTCTTACGTACTTTTGGGATTTCATTGTACAACGCGACACGAGAAACCTAATTGAAGGGTGAGTAGTGTTCTGTCCTGTCTCAATGCGAATCAATCACAATGCTGATCAGTCGCTCGTGGTTGAATGATTAAGTGTTCAACAACTAGGCGAGAGGTCACTGATTCAAAAAACCCTGCTGGAAATTCGTGAGAGACGCACTGCTAATGATTCCCAATAGGGGTGAAACATTTGTACAGTGTTTCCCGGCTTTTCGGTATAAACTGGCTTCACTGGCATGAGGAAATCTCCATTGTTTACAGAGAAGTTTAAATAGACAATCCATTCTCACAAGTACGGACAGTCGGTCACGGACAGACGACAACTTCTTAGTCCGTTCTTCAACTCAACGTCCTCAGCAGGGTTTTACAAAAAGGTACGACCATGTTGGAAACATGTTAAATGGAAGAATCACAAAGCATAATCCAAAGAAGTTGCGTAAAGTCGGAATGTGGATCAGGATTATCCGTTTTTCGATTACTCGAAAGTGGGCTGTTGTTTGTGTTAGTCAAGAATTGTTGACGTTGTTTCTTCCACTCACCGCATTGCTCACGAGATTCGTCCGAACCGTCGGCACAGTCCCGACGTCCATTGCATAAGTACCCGCGTGGTATACACTCACCGTCTGCGCACCTGAATTCACCTGGTCCACAGTCTGTGCGAACGATGACTTGTACGTCTTTAGATGGACCAGGGGCAACAGAACATCTAAGAAAGCAAAGTTGCATATTATCTCGTGGAAATTCAACACAAAATCCAAGCATGTACAGATCATATCAAGTTCCCTTTTCCTGAGTCAGCTAATCGTATTGAGATCGGTAAGTCCACGGTTATTTCTATCCGAAACTGGTAAAACGGCCGCATTTGTGTTCTAACAGCTGAATGACATGTCTCAATAAGGACACATCGTGCTGATGGCAGTTTTACCCACCGGATCAAGGTAGTCCACACCAGCCAAAAATTCTATACCAATGATTATCAACCTAAACCTTTAATTTATCCTCAGGCGAACATTAATTTTTTCCACCGACAATCTGGTTGAGCAACCAGTGGTAACTTGTTGATTATGCTGGGGTATCCTTAGGATTACCTCAGGTTTGCGTGCACTAAACGGAACTCTTGATCGGCGGAGCAAGAAGCCTATCAGTCGCCCCTTTATTGTGACGTGAGGCCGCGTCTCGGTTGCACGTGAATGGGGCCTGTCAGAATACGCGACAGGCAGAGGACTGAAAACACGGCTGAACTGTCCGTCCAACGTACAGAACTAGTGCGTAAACGTATGGGAAGGCTGGTTGAACAAATGTGGTCACGGGCCTGTTCGCTGGTGTTCAGCCAATGGCGACGTTCCTGCCTTGATCACGTCCGTTCCGCTGGTCGCACGTACCTATGCCGATTTGGTAGGCCCCGCTCGCTTACTTGCTACCCGCATCGTGGGGACCGGTAATGACCTTTGCGATCGTCGTTCTCCGCACATGTGCGTTTCGGTCTGGACGCATCCTAACGCCCTTGAAATGGTCGGTGCTTCTGTTACACATGTGTTTGTCCTTGTAAGCAAGAGAATATTCGGTTCAGAGAGAACTGGGCGAACACGCCAGCAGTATTTTGTACACACCTAACCTAGTTAAGTCACTGAAATGTCAACTTTTGGAACTGTTTTCTAGGCGACAACACATCGAATTCTGGTTCGTCTGCGCTGTACCGTTTGTGATGTAGTTGCGTTACTGGTTTCATTCGTCTGACTTCATTCGCATGTAGGTATTTTTGGTTCCCTGAGCTGAAACGTGAATAACGTCAGAACGCATCGTGCAAACGTATGCCGACGTTCGCACCAGGTCATGTCTACGAATGGAGATCACTGACCTGCTCGGAATCTTTCATTTATTGCTGTGTTGATAAGCACTTACATGGAACCAAAATGTCCCATTTCCAGCCCTTACAGCGTACATTCTGCCTCTTCAACAGTCTTTGGTAGAGTTTGGTAAAATAACAGAATAATTGCGGTTTCAGACCACCTGATCTATAAAGACCCCCGAATAAACCGGGCTAATTCGTTAACTGGATTCGCTGAACATACGTGCCAGCTTTGAAACATCCTTCACTACCTTGTTATGAGGTTAGGTCCCCAAACATGTACTGACTGTCACGTGATTCACTTCTCACTCCCTTTAACGAGAAATTCACGGATTAAATAGACTTTATAGTCTCATGATAAGCTTACACTGTGTTCTATCGAAGCAAATGTTAAGCAGTCATACTTCAGCAGTCCCAACAAACTCTTATCTGAACAGCTCGACCGGAACACATCACCCACAGTGATAGTGGAAGCGGTCGATAAGCTGAAGCACTTTGTAATTCTTACCTTATCGTGTGCACACCTACTGTAGGGAGTCCGTTTATGGCGCGAACAATGACCCGTTCCCGAGAGGGTCGATCAACGGTGAACTGTGGATGGCGTTCGACAGGGGTACCGTCGAACGTGATTTGTGGAGCTATTCCGGGCATAGTTGAGGTGCATTCGTAAATGAACTGTTCGTAAGGCCTCACGTTAATGGAGTCAGGTGTGACTCTGACCCCAGAAGGGACTGAAGAAAAGTGAAAAGAAGAGGGACAAAGTAGTATACACAGTACGGCTAGAATTAAGGTGCAACATACATAGTTAGACATATATGCATAGATGTGATAGATAGACGTATTCGACTGAATTTTGCTCAGTCTGGCGAACATCTCGTGTAGACGATGTGCAGTTTATTTCACTCTGAAATGTTCAGAACATGTGAAGTTTGTGAACATTTTCTCAAAGCACTGAACAAGCTGCCCTGACGTCTAAAAATTAGTGCACTATAAAATTACCGGTATCTTTTGGTTCAAACGAATTTTTGCTCATTTATCAAGTATTGTCTTTGTTGAGCTGAGCGATTTGGTTTTAACAACATTTCATCATCAAGGTCACGCCGTCACTTCAAGTGCTGTATATCACTAGGTGAAACCCTTCCTCCCAAACTGTGTTGGAAATAATTGAACTTGAACGCAGCTGAGCAGAAAAATCTCTCTGATGAAATTGTTCGGTTTTTAATGAGTAGAAGCGCAAATTAAAACACCCCCCCCCAACAGTGCACTGATGATGTCTCTTCGAAAGGTGACGAAACGTCTGCAAGTCACTTACCAAGCTAGGCGAACAGATCAACAACCACCTGATCAATTACCAAACGCTATGTTAAACATAGTTCATGTTATCACAATGACCCAGCACAGTGTGGGACGTTTTGATTTCTTACCGCCCCTATAATTTGTTTCTTATAAGGATGTCACATCACCAAAAAGTGAAACATGATTTGGTATCTGTTCCTGACGACTGAAATGGTCCGAAAACAACCTCCTCAGATTTCTCGAAGATGTGATAGTGTCCAATGCGCTTCTTGTTCACCGAGGTGGGCATTAATTATCACTCTCGGGTCAAAAGTTCAAAAGTTCTCTGCACATTGTGGATGAACCCCGAAGCTCAAGTTTATTGCAAACTAAGCTAGTCCTCGTGGTCGGAGTTACAGTTTCTGCGGTAGCCATGCTGTTTATCAAACGTTCACATTCCAGTGTTTAACACGTCTGCCACACTCAATACGACTGCCAACGCTGAGCATCGAAACTAGATTTTGGATTAGACGTAATACTCTACTCATAAGGTTGCTGAAAACTCTTCGACCTTATTAGTTGTGCACTACGTTTATACAGTGTGTCGCCATATCTCGAATATCGTACCAACTGAAATATGAGAAGAATAACATAAACGAGGGATTCAGCTGGGTTCCAGGTGAGTCACCTGTCAAAACCAACCTGGTATGTAAATGAGCGCATAAGTAGATTTTTGATTAGCGAAATACTCTGATTTGTATACCAGTTTGGTTTTGACGGGAGACTCACCTGGAACCCAGCTGAATCTGTTGTTTATGGTGTTTTCAAGCAACTGAATGTACTGCACCAGGCCGCCCCATGTCTCAGTTGGCACGATTTTCGATATTTCACGATGCACTGTATAAACGTAATGCACTACTCATAAGGTCAAAGAGTTTTCAGCAACCTTATGAGTAGTGCATTACGTTTATAGATTTTTGATTCTCTAACCCTCCATTATCAGTAGAAGGGTGGACTATATAATCAATATTCTGAAAGTCTTCTATCATCACAAAGTCATCGAACAGCACATACAAAGCGAGATAAAGTTACGAAAACTTCTCACAGAATTTCCATTCCATCGGATACAACTCAATCATAGTATTAACAAGTGGCGTTAGGAAGGCATTTAACAATCGGATCTCAAGCTGCTCCGTGTGTGAAATGTTCGATACACAGCAGCATTTGGACCCGTGTTGTCGCATTGGAAAATGATGGATCTGATCAAAGGGACCTCAAGAACCACTGATTACCCTTCACTTCTCCTCTCCAAATCAAGCACAGTGTTGCGCGAACGTTTAGATTTAGGTACATTCAAATGCCAAGTGAGATCTACTCACTGCAGAACCGTGGATCTTCATCCGACCCATCTGGACAGTCTGGTCGGCCGTTGCAGAAGTCAACCCTGAGTCTGCATGTTCCATCTCGACAGCGATACTCGTTCGAGGAACAATTACTGTGGACGTGTATTAGTACATCACGACGTAAACCAGTCGTAGTGTAACATCTGGAAGTTAACAGGAGAAAGAAAATTGTCCACGTAAGAAAAATTTCCACTTAACACGGATCTTTAAAAAAACCATATTGCACAAGAATTCCCTTAGCTGCATGTCAGAGTTTACAAAGCTTTTTCTACTCCCTTGGAAATCGAAAAACTCCTGATCTCTGCTTCAGAGTTGTCATGGAGTTTGGTATTTCTAATCTGTTTGGCTTTTATGAAACTTTTCACTCTTCCTATAATTTCCATACAACTTTCAAGGAGTTGGCAACCTGTTGACTAGTACCATGGGGCTAAATACCAACGATAAGGGCGTGTGTAGTTTAGCGGGAGAAGTGTGTTTCTTCGTGGGAAGCGAAATCACTGACTGGCCCGGCATGCAGAAATTGCCATACATATCCTAATTGAAGCTGACAGTAATAAATAATAAAGGGTAGAAGCTACTGGAGAATAAGTGTGATTCCAGTTAATAAGTCCTCCAGTACATAATCAATTCCGATGTCATTTTCCCCAAAAATTGACATCACAAAGGACCGGGCTATTCTAAACTCGTCACTACCGTAAGCAATCATCAGTGAGGATATTGAACAACGTTGACGCCTGGTCAATTGTACATCCTCAGGTTCTGTGGGTTTTTGCTGACGACCGTACCGAGCGCTGCGCCTTTAATTCCGCCAGAAATTAAATCAAGCGGTATCTAGCTTTACTTCAAATTAATCGATGATGGCCGAATTATTTGTAGTTCTATTGGACACTTGTTCATGCAGCAGGGTAGGTTCCGGAGTGAAGGCGAAATAAAACGTGGATTGTGAAAAAATACTATTACTCAGCCCGTGAATTTCAACATGATTTCCACAGGGTGGTTGATATTCTCAACAGAATTTTCTGCATCTGGTGTGAGATTAGACACAATCCACCTGAGTCCACATGCCAATTGTAGGTTGTGTAGATGGAAATTATGTCGCAATACCTCAAGTTATCCTAAACAGGCAACAAGACAGACACCTGATGTACGAATATCATGAAAGAATTTTATGGAGTTCCTAACTCTTGGTGTTTAGAATACACCAAACCTGCTAAACATCAAGAGTTTTCGTTGTTGGGGCAATGTCGATGACTAACAGATAGTTCAAAAGCATGTTTAACAACCTGGATCGTCAACTCACTCGATCCTGGTGTTGTTCTCGCGTCCGCTCAATCCCACGTCCGCTCGGACTACGATACGTTGTGATGTTGGACGAGAGACGGAGAATCTCGAATCTGATTCGATTGTACGACCGTCAGCAAATCGAACCATGGGTTGAATACCTGGTAAGTTGGTCTCGCACACAAACTCAACAGGACGATAAGGTTCCACGTAGATATAGCCCGGAATGACGCGCAGATCGACAGCTGAAACGGGTAAGAAGATTTTGGCATTAAATCGAAAGTCATTCCCTCAAATTGAACATTTAAATTCTATTTTCAGCCCCACTGTCTAATTAACACTTCTTCAGTCCGTTACGAACGAATACATTTCCTTGAAGAAACACCAAATGGCACAAAAATCTCTCCTCAAATGCAATGCTTCCTTTGAAGTGATCTTGCTCCGATTCATCTTGCAACGGATTAACACTAGGAATCCTAGGAAAAAGCATAGCAAAGCATCCTAACTGGTCAGTTCGACCAGATACAGTATTGCTCCTGAATGCAACAAGTTATCCAGATAAATAGACCGATTCTAAACTATGGTAGTATGAAGAGATTCTCTTGTACATAATCATTGACCCGCAGTTATTTTTTATTTCTTTCTTTGGAACCCGTCTATCCTACATTGTCCGCCAACTCAAGCCACCGCGATCCAAGCCACTGTACACATATGCAAGTCTCGCAGTAGTCAGACTGAAATAGCCTGAATTAGTGGCTCCCAAGAGACGCTGGCATCAACAAACTTCCAGATACGGTGGGGTAAAGCCATTCAGTTACGAAGTAGGGAGTATAAGCAGCATGGCTGACTTTGAATTAGGTAGGACACATCGCTACTCAACTAAGCATTTTGTGTCGCGTGATCTGGCGTCACCTGGCCCATTGGTTGATGGATTCTTAGAACGAAAGCATTTCATGGGTACCATGCACTGTGTGCGAATAGACAACTAGTTGAAATAGAAAAGCTCTCATATTCGCATCAGTGTCGTTTGAACAGTCCTCCTCATGCCCTGGCGCGATTACTCTGGTGAGTCCAGGCCAAATAGGGAGCACCAGAATCACTGCACCAGGACAGGAGGAGGACTCTTCGAACGAGTGGTGTGAATGTGAGTTCTACGGTTCAAGCGAAAACACAACTAACGAAAAGTTCTGCCTACTAATGAGTAGCCAGGCATGAATAAGTTGCCATGTAGGCACCAAAAGTCATCTACACCAGCATCATAAGGGGGCGACTGCATTCTTCTCGTGGGACTTCATGGGGCTCACAGAAATTTACCTCTTTTGATAATCTTCAACGATGATGAAAGCTGTCATACTCCTAGCCGCCCTGAGAAAGTTAACCACTAGATAATAAGCCGTAGTACTCACCGCAATAAGCACGTTCTTCATCCGAGCCATCCGGACAGTCGATTCTCCCATCACAAATAGCAGTCGTAGGGATGCATTGCCCAGTTGGGCAGCTGAATTGTCCTTCGGGACACGGAGACTCCACGCGTACGATAAGCTCTCGAGGTGGACCCTCTGTCGCGACACACCTAGTTTGAAATTACAAGGAAATCAGAGGCAATTCTCCTACGATATATACTACATACACAATGAGCACCACTACAACAGGACCAAAAGAAACTAACAAACGAACAACGAGGATGCAAAAATTTGGGAAGCCGAATGACGAAAGAGGGAAGAAACACTGTCCAGAAGAAACCAAACTTCTATTCTCTTATCTTTCAAGGGTCACTGCTTTTCGTTGCTGAAGCTCATTTCATTTCTGGACTCTTCAGTTTACAATGGGCAAATAATGGGTGCTTTAACCCCATAAATTTTCCATAGTTTATTGCTAACTCCAGGGCTCAACGCAGGTCTATACTTGATAGCCCCAGACCCTGAAGCCTGAGCAGCACGGTGTAAACCTCCAAATAAGCTTACACTCTGCCGACCGTATTTTAAAACACAGTCTTAACTAGATTCATACAAGTAAGGTCAATTCGACGGTTGATGAGGCACAGTATGAAGTGTTCTAAAACTCACTTGCGACAAGCGCACACCTGGATACCGGTAGTTCACAACATACAAGAGACACATGGGAATGTTTTCAGCGACAAACTCACCAATTCACTGTGATGGGGATACCAGGTGAACGACTGTTCACCTCAAACTACAAAAAATAATTGAGTTAAACAACAAACTTGAAAGTGAACTAGGAGAGAAGCGCAACAAGATGATCCCCATAACACAGATCTATCGAAGAAGAGGTTTTTTCCTCGATATAATCCAAAACATGTGCATCATCAATCATGACCCAGTTGGGAACTCTCCTGCTTCCCCAAAGAGAGATCACCTGGATATCTATTTTCCCCTACCTGTCCTGGATGCTGGACAGCAGTTGTTTACTAACAACCGGTATGAAAAGGGAAGAAAATCCTTGGTGACTTCACTTCGGGTTAAGGTAGCGCTACGGCTAGTTAGGCAACAATGAAACTGTAACAGATAAAAAATAAATTTGATGAACTCACTTTTTGCCGGGCCCTGAACTCACTAGTTTCTTTGATCAACCTCAGCTAAGTATCGCATCAGCTAACTTGTGTGTGAGCCAGTGGACATCAAGCAGAAAAACGTTCAGGCAATTTTACAGGCACAGCTTATGGTTTTTTACCTAAGCTGCATTGTTGTTCGTCCTGCCGAAGCGACGATTACATTGGATTTCGCCGAGCTGATCACGGTCTTTTGAAGGAGACTATAAAACATCCTCGGAGCAGAAGTGAGTCGATCTTCCACCTCAGTTAGAGGCAAGAGAATCTTTACCAGGGATTCTCAGTTAGCTGAACAAACGAGCTTAATGGAGTTTGGAAACTCGTCCATTTTGTGTCGTTCGTTAAAGTAAAATTTCTTCAATCCATTATTCGAACTGGCACTGGGGTCCGAGAGATCACGAAGAGTTTGGGTGTTGTTGGAGTTGTACGCCTTCCAGGATGGGGCCCCCGTGACCCCGCCTGTGCTTGGCTGGAGACGTTGCAAGAAATGGCGGCTAATCGATGTCAGTGGCGTTCGTGCTGTCAGTTTCTTTCCAGATTGCCTGATTGAGCGCTTGGAGGTGTAGGCACCTCAGAACGCTTGACATAGGCCAGCACTAGGTCCCCTCCCTCACCCACTCTTTTTCTCTTCTTTTCACTCTAGGGCTTTAAATATAATTAGACAAACCTTATGGTTGTACGGCAGTGAAGCACCAGTGTCAACACTGACGTTGCTCTCTTTGATGATAATGAGGATGGGATCCTTCTAATGGGGTGCAGGTTTTGCATTCAGCCGCCTCTAGATTGAGACGCATACAGCAGGAAATCAATAGTCGAAAGTAAAAACGAATAGAGACTTACGTGAAAACGTGTCCTCCTTGGTCCGGCACGCCATTTGGTGCACGGACAATGACACGTTCTGGACTTGGCCGGATCACCATGAATCTTGGGTCCCCATCAACTGGCTGCCCGCTAAGTAGTACTTGTGGAACTGATCCTTGGATTTTGGAAATGCACTCAAAGTGGAACACTTCGTAGGGTTGTGTGACAATATAGCCAGGGATAATTAGGACGTTTGCGACTGAAAAGATAATATATGATGCAAAATAAGCATGAAGTTCTTCCACGCATGCAAATCTAGATCTGTTGAAAACTTTAGTTTGGCTCATTGAACTCGCAAAAAGGATCGTTCCACAATCTACCGTTAGGTGGGATGTGGGGATAGGGAAATCCAGATGGTCGGAATTTTGGATAGCTAGCAGTAGGATTGAAATGTTGATATCGCATAATTTGTGTAGGATGGCTGTAGCATGCGAAAACAGACAGATGGCGATTGACCGTATTAGAATACTGCCAGAATGAAAAGAATGTAGCTCAAAAATGCATAGATAGAGCTTGATTCATTCGGAACTGTTCATCTACATGGACGTTTTCTAAGCGCTTCCGTCTGGGTCTATTCACAGTACGTTTTCCGTATGAAATAACTGTGATGCCCCAGCTCATTTCTCAGACTGGACCTTCCAGATTAACCTTTTGGCAAAAGAACCATCAAACTTACACAAAGTGTCTGAGACATCCAAAAACCAGGTCGAAAATGCATGTAAAGCACGTCTTATTTAAACTGTATGAGGCGACAAAATTCCGATACTTTCTGGGGGTGGCAATGGCAACCGGCAAGCGATGGGTACCGAATATCGATTGGCAGTTGAGTCCTCATTTACGGCCAACCAGAGCTTGCTTTGATGCTGGACAAGCAAGCGACACGCATGCGGGTTAGGCATCTTGGCAATAACAGCGCCGAACTGTGAGCGATAAATGGGGTCTTGGTGCGGGATTCCACCTGACACCGTATTTCCATGTCTACTTGACTACCCTCCTTTTCATGATATCAACACCAGTATGGTCGGAGTAATTGGCCCGAGATACGACCCATCTTCAATCCCACATTCTGGCGGAATTTCTCGGCTAATTTGACTTTCGTTATCTAAGTAAATTTCGATCGAAGTCACTGGTAGAAACCAGGGTGTTTTTAATCAGTATATCGTCGCTAAACGTTGTAATTTAGACAAGTGTGCATACGGACGCATAGACAAGGAAGCACAGCACCATAGTGTGTGACGGACCGCTCCCCACCACAAGATCTCGGAAACAATGCGTCTGAACACCGATGCGTTCACAGTTTGTTATTCCGATCCCCCATGTTTTCCTTCGTTTACACACGTTTCTTTACCAGTTACAAGTGGACACTGGCCATTTTTTCCTTGACTTGTGGCGAAACTTTGGTAAGCCGATTTCTACGCTCAGTAAGTAGATCAGCAATCAGATTTTCAACAGCCAGTGATTCGTGGACATACAGTCCTTTGAGATGGGAAGAAAGGCGGTAGTTTTTCGAGAAGAACAAGTTACAGAATAACAGCAGGTTCATTGAAATGGCACTACTCATAAGGTTGCTGAATATTCTTCGACACTTCATTACCGGTTTCGCCCTTCTGGCGACTCCGTATACAGGTGTAGTCACCAAATTTCCGTTAACCTTATTGAACCCTAATTGCACGGAATTTGACAAATACTCTCCTTCACACACCAATTTGGTTTTAACGGCAGGTTGAACTGAATTCCAGCTGGATCACTTTTTTTACAATGTTCTTCTTCAACTGAGTGTGCTGTCCAAAGGCCTCCTCATTCTTCCGTTGGTATGATATCCGAGGTATCGTTGTATACCTTCTTTAAGGAACACTACTGATAGTGGATTCAGTAGACTCGGTAGATGCATTTGTCTCTTAGCCATAGGTTTTGTCAAAGAGGAGGGTTAGTACAAGAGAAGCGCTGTTGTTGGGATGAAATTCGCACCCGAATTGTCAAAGAATGCTGCGTCTCTGGTGATGGATCTTAGTGCTGTTGTTGGGGTGAAATTCGCACCCGAATTGTCAAAGAATGCTGCGTCTCTGGTGATGGATCTTAGTCGGTGTATAGCGCTTTTCTCGACAAATTGCATAGCAGTAGGTTAGAATCATTCAGCAGCTACGACAGCGTTAGTGTACGTTTGTTCTTTCAGATCCAGGGCAGACTGCTGTATTCACCAGTTTTCACGACCGATGAAGCCGTGGCACTACATTAATGAGTGTAGCCTGTGCGTAATGCACAACGGCGATGTGATCAAGCCACATTGGTCGCATCAACCACGGGTTCGGACATAATGGACGTTGGATTCGCAGAAACACGAATACAAGACAAGGACAATCCTTTTCCATGCTGTGAAATTTCGTCCAGTGCCGTGTACAGTGCCTCCTGGGGATCGTTATTCTAAGTGTTCCCGTTCACTACTAAGAACACCAAAACAACTGAGTTTTCTTGGCAATAGAATCATATTTTGGCTTCACTTCCTTATCGTAGTGACAAAGAGGGTTAATTTGTACCAAGAGAGTGGCAATATATCAAAACACTGGTAACTCGGTTGCGTTAATTGCTCGTAGATCAGGTGGCTGTTGATCTGTTTGCCACGAACAGGTCAATAGCCACTTGATCTGTAACTAGAGGTCACTCAACAACCTAACAAGGCTGGTATTATTCCCTTCCTATTGTGATGACATCGACCTGAGGCAAGGGAACTGGACGAAGGGACGTCTAAAAAGCCTACCTAGATGGAAATTTTTATGCCAAATGAAACCAGCATCATAGACAGAGCGAGACTAAGACTAGGTGTAGTTGCTTTGTCCTCCAAATGCCCGGCAAATGTGAACGATATCGCAAAGTAAAGTCCCACAAAGCCGCGCTGAATAGTTGTCAAATTTTGTTCTGTGCTCATGCATCTTGCTGGATGAGCTCTAATCACGTAGAAGCCTCAGATCAGTCTACATACTGTCACTTGTTCTTGCTTTACCTGTGTGATTGGTGACCTTTGGGAGTCGTGACCCACAAGGCTATTCAACAATTTGTTGTAATTCCAGATTTTCTTTATCGATTGTTATCGATCGCCCTGGGGTATAGGACAAGTGCGAAATAAATGATTGGAAGGTAAGTCATCCCAGTCACGTGTTATGTACTCGGCTCTGTTGTCTAAAGTTGTCTTGACAGGCCAATGAGAGGCTTGTCAGTCGCAGGCAGTAATGTGTCACTAATCAGTAAGACATTCGGAGAGCAAGTCGGCAGTGCTTGTAAGAAGCTTTGAAGTTTTTTCTGAAATAACGGATAGAACGATGATTTCAGTGGTGCCACATGGTTGTCTCCGGTAAGAAATACGACGAAGCTGGTGACAGAAAATCTCATGGTAGTGCGCTCTAGCATCCGATTACAGAGGTATTGCCAACAGATTGGGTTACCCACCGTGAGGTTTCGCGAGCCATGACAGAACAATCGAAAAATAGCCAAACGGAATAAACGAATGACAGTTTGGTTAGACTTACCACAGTATCGTTCGCTTTCATCAGAGCCATCAGCGCAATGTGGTATGCCATCGCAAAATTTGCTTGCCTCCAAACACTGACCACTTAAGCACTGGTACTGTCCTCGAGGACAAGGACTTTGGACACTGATCAAGGCCGAACGGTTGCCGACGTCAGGAAATATGCATCTAGATGTGGAGAAGTAAGTGTGTTTTGGGGGGTTAGATGGTGTACACCTGAGTTCAAGTCCAACGTTCAGGAGTGCATTGGACAGTAATTTGAAATACCTACGCTGTTCCATCGAACTGGAAACACAGAGAAAAGCGCTAAATATAAGCAGGGTGAGGAGTTTTAGCCTGTATTTTACCGCCCGAGTTCCGAATCAATGTGGCTAACACACCTGGAATGCCCCAAAACCAGGACCATATGAAAAATCTGGTCTGTGGCGTGGGGCAAAACGTCTCGTTCGGGAGAGGGTAAAGTATCGAAGAAAGCGGACCAATAAAAATAGAAACGACAGTAAGAACCAATCAGATGATGGGAAAGCAGACGATGACGCAACACAGACGAATCAGTCAGACCAGGAACAAAGGGCCCTCGGGCAGAAACTACTCAACGCACCAATCAAATTCAAGGAATACAGACAACAACGTGACACGACTTGAAACGAACGGACCAACGTGATCCCGAGCATAGTGTGTTCCCGTCAGCCAATCACAACAATATATACCAATTAGCCTTTGACAACTATGTAAACTCAAGCACCCCAACCACACACTGATGACAAAATATTTACAAGCTAATTGCCAAGCTCGGTGAACAGACCAACAGCCACCCGGTCAACCAACAAGATGTCAGATAAGTCCGTAAGCTCACCAGCGACATGAGTTAGCACAAACCGTCCGACGAGAACCACTCCTTTTCTCCACTGGGATGGAATCTGGTATCAAACGTAAACTTTCGTTTTTAATGCGGGGTCACTCTCACAGACTTTGACCAGAAGACCAAAAGCCAATGGAGCGGCTTATTTGCCAGGTCAAAAAGCTGGTTTGAAAATGACATGCTTAAGACCGAACATTCTGACATTCTGCAACCTCTGGATGAGGAAGCTATAGACTCAACCGAATTCCCTCGCTAGTTCACGCGTGAGCATTCGTTTAGCTAAACAGAGCCACAGTTGTTTGTGGTCAGCAAAACCTCGTTTTGGACAGAGCCCAAGTTGTCTTCCTTGCCTCTTTTTTATCTGTTCTTTTTCTAGAAACAAGCCTCCCCAAAAGTTATCACTGTGCAAAGATTTTGTCCCGTTTGACCGTTTGGCCTTTTGTTCCTAGCATTCATTCTAGTCCTGCACTAAAACACAATGCTTCACGAATTTCGCTCCGATCGGTAATTAAGTAGTGGGTACAATGGATGTGTGTGAGTACCACTCAGATTCAGGGGTCGTGCAGTAAAGTGCTGACGGGGCTGTTATCGTAGATGAAACCGATTTAATGGATCTTTCATGAGTTAACTGAGGGTATTCCGATAAACGGTCACTTCAAAAGTTACCGTAAGAAAGTGGTTGTACTATGGCACATGCTGGAGAGACAATGAGAGAAGCTGTCCATTCTCTTGTTCTTATTAAGGAACCTGCATATGAAGCAGCAATCTCCCAGAAAACGGGTCCGAAACGTTATCTATCTCTTCTACTAGCTGAGTTAGCCAGTTTACTTTCGACTTTTGTGTTCACATGGGATTTGTTGCTGCTGTATTCAAGATAAAGTGCGTCCTCTCTTAAGACCTCAGGACATGCAAGGCAACTTCGGTATCATTACAGCGGTGGACGTAAACCGGATGAAAACAGTTCACAACATTTGCGACTACTGTGCACGGACGCACGGCCCTTGAGGCAAGTCATTAGATGGCAATTGGTGCAATGATTCGCTAGAAGAAACTTCACGGTAGCGGCGCCAAACTGGACAATGGCCGAAATTTCAGGTCATTTACGAAGCATTCTACTGATAAAGGTAAGTTTTGTTGGTATATCAGAATTTGAGATGCCAGGGTGTCGAAGAAGTGATACTCTGAATATGTGGAACGCACACCGTAACGGGTTGACCTATCTGAGAAGGATCACGAAAACAAGAAACCGAGGAGGCGATCTCGTTGAATACTATTTTCCAGTTGAATTTTCATTGATCTATGAAATACTCGTCATTCTGATACAGTGTTTCTCCGAATTTTACTGAGAGAAGCGGAGTCCACTGCAGTTGAACAATTACTTTCGGTGATACCAAACGGAATGAAACCAAAAGCAGAGAATTAAACACTCACACTATCGTCATATTACCATCCCGTTCTATTAACCCAGTTGTAGACAGAATTTCTATGTGATTCGGCAGGATTCGTCGCAGCTGAAAACGAGGATCATCTTCCAACGGACGCCCATCACCAAAACGGGCTGATGGCCTGATCAGAGGATTATGGGAAATGCATTCCAGTTTGAGCGGCTCGTAGGGTCGCAAAATAATGGAGTCTGGACGAACTTCCACTTCCGATGATATATCTGCAATAGAACAAAGCAGGACGGGAGCAAAAAGCAGTGAAAAGGGCTGGTCGAAACTCCGATGTCTGAGGACTGACCCAATAAAATAGAGCTAAATGGAAACTATCGCGCAAGCCATTCGTGTGACAAGCGAAATCCTGGTTTCAACTGACTGTAACTACACACGATTACTGCGGGCTCAGATTTTTGTTTGACGATGGAAAGGAAATGTTTATGCTACATAACATTTAGTAGCTTCCAATATTGCATCAAGCAGTTTGAGACTGTGAGACGTGGCCACTTTTTCAGTCACCTAGGACGAATGATGGATATATTATTTTCGAAAGATGTTGGGTCGTGGGAACACTTGGTAATATACTCGCGGACTGTTCGTTGGAATAGCCAAGCAGCCATGAGCCATCGTTACGATAATGTTGCCCCGCTGTGCCCCTGAATCACTCTAACCACTTTACTTGTGACCTTCAAAGGTGGCGGTGATATACTTAACGGTTGCTATTACTCCCTTGCGTCACTGGCTCGCAAAGTTTCACCTGTCCAGGATTCCTACGACGGAGACAATGAATCAAGCCCTAACAGCATGTGACGTTTGATAGATCTGGGGATGCTATCGAATCAAGATAATTCCGCCATTCATCTGCTTATGCCGCCTGTGTATTAATCGACCTCCGCCGTCTCTCTTGCTGTTCCGTACCCTCTCACTCACTTTGCCACAAAGACCGTCCCGTCCAACACTGGTATGCAAGCATGTGTTCGTGCCAGTGACCCACTTAGGCAAACGTGTTCGCTCGCCATCTATTGGGTCTGCTCTGACTTGTATTGTCATGACTTCCGTGTTGTCGCACCGCCAACCAGAATCACGCGACGCCTCGGAAGGGACGACTCTCGCGCGTCTTGACGCCACGAACATGTACAAATGAGGTTTGTTGCGCAATTGTGCTTGCTTCTGTGTAAATAGACTTCCAAACGCATTTCTCCCTTTTGGTATTCAAGATAGTCAAACCTTCGCGTGAACCTCAATGGGCGTACATCGTCCGGAATGTACAGTATGCGCATCAAGCCTGTTTGCATAAGAGAATTTCGGTTCAGATACATTACTAGAATTCATCCCCAATAAAGCGTCACCCCACATTTTCTCCAAAAAAAAGAAACTGCTGCAAGCGAGGTTACTGGTAGAATTTTGACTATGAGGACAAATGTTCGGTTGCATTTCCCCTCACAGTAGGTATCTAGGAAAAGACTTTTCCCAACACGCCGTCAACCGCCTTTATTTCTAGTGAAATACACTCATTTGCAAACAAATTTGGTTTCGTGAGAGACTCACCTGGAACCCAGCTGAACCTCTCGTTTACGATGTTTGCGAACAACTGAATGTGCTGCACCAGGCCGCTTCATGTTTCAGTTGGTACGACATTCGAGATATCGCGATACATGTATAGACGTACTACGCTACTCATAAGGTTGCTGAAAACTCTTCGACAGCCCACGACCAGTTTCGCCCATTTTGGGGCTCATCAGGTAGGCGCAAAATGTGGGAGTGCTTCGCTTTACGCGGCTATTCTGAATCAAACGAGACCAGTTTTCTTCGGAGGCTCTAGTGAGGACAGAATCGCCAAATGTACAAAACTCCGCACAATCCACATCTTTCAGGTCGCCATTAACCTAGCTGATCCGACTGATTTTGTCACCGTCACGTTAGTCGCTGACTAACAGCAGCGCGCGTGCCAAGATTTGTACACAATAGACAGATTTACGTGGCCCAAATATTTCGAGTAAATTATATTATAATCATATTTTATTATTATTATTATTTTATTTATTATATATTATATAATTTATATTATTATAAATTGCTCTAATATCTGATTTCATTTGCAGCAGTACTCGTTTAGATACAATATTTTCCCTCGTCATGGCGTGTTAACTCAACTGCAGTACTGATTCGCTGAAGAACCTATTCGCAGTTCACTGCAGCCGTGTTGTTCAGAGGTGTGCTTTGCTGTTCTAAACAAAAGAGGCACCAGCCAAGTCGCTTGTTCCATTTCACCATCTACAGGTATCTTTGCAATGGGATGCGACTGAAACGTTTTCAAGAAAACGATGGCGTCAAAGTCTGTATAACGATGTAAGTAGCTCAGAGCAAGAATGGTTTCACAAGACGAGTGAAGCTTTCGCCTGAGTCATCACCTCAGGAGTCCGTGAAGACCGCCGAGGGCCAGATTTACCGTATATGTCTAAATTTTGCGGCTTAGCTGTTTAATGAGGGCATAAAGCTTTCCAAGTACGGCTAAGCATACTTACAACTAACGCAAACTTACCACATTGCGGATATACTTCATCGGAGCCATCCGGGCAGTCTGGGCGGCCGTCACAGAACACGTTTTCTGGCAGACAATGACCGGACCGGCACATTCTTTCGTACCGCGGGCATGGTGAAATGATGTTGATCTGTGTTTGTGAACTCTCACCAGTTGAATAAGTGCACCTGCCGACGAGTGAAGCCAAGTGCGTTAAAAGAGAATAAAACTAGGGAATGTGAACTGCTATACCATTTCAAGGAAGACACGTTGAGTTTTGTGTTGCAATATATAAAACTGGTGGGCAGCACCAGCAGATTAAGACGACCACGTCGTTGTCGCTTTACCGGATGTCAAAAGAGCTCGTTGTCAGGATTGATTTTCGTGACGACCAAGTTACTTACGTTACTGTGTCCGTTGCACTGTGCAGCACTAAGGAATTCACGCTTTCCTACCTTGGTCAGCTGGTTTATTTTGTCAAAAATAATTTCCCTCGACTTAAGTCCTCAAAAATCGGTTTTGCCCTTCTCGGAATTCATCAGGTAAGTCTGCTTCCCAAAACAAAATCAACCTTATTCCTTACTGTTACAGCAAACGCTATATAAGTGGAATTATCCACTACGTTGAGAGACTGAGTGAAATCAAATGGGTTCGCAACTCCACGTACATACAGTCTGGTTATCAGGTAGGAAGTAATATTGATCTAGGTTCAAAGAAGGAACAGCAAACTTGTGAGTAGTGCTGTGGCTTTGACATCAGGAATACCGTTCCAACCGAAAGACAGTTCGGCCTGTGTGTAACATATTCAGTCGACGAGATCCACAGAAAGGCAACATTTTCAAGTTAGCTGTTGGCGTGTTGTAGCAAACTGATCACTGGTGATCACCGGCGGAAAATTTTTCAGTAAACCAGTCATCGGCCCTAACGGAAGTACTAATGGCTAACTAATCCGTGAATTTAAGTGCTTAAATGGATCTTATATCGAGGACATCATCCGATCCCAAAAATCTCAGCCACAAAAAGCCGCCGGTCATCATGGGTAGTATATTTTCGGTGTGTATGGGCTGCATCACACGTTCCTTCAACAAACAACCTCAGAAAGATTTCCGCAGGATTATCAGTCTACCGACTGAACATGGGAGTGACGGATAGCATATATACCTACAAGATGGGTCGCTTTCAGGTCTAGTGTAGGTAAACACCTCGGAATTTCAGCATATAACACGATTTCCACCTTGAGAGTTGTACCTTATATCACCTGTACGCGGGAGGTGGGGATTTAATGAATTGGCTAGTCAGCGGGGAGCTGCTCTCACTAGAATTACACGAGGCTGTTGTGGCAAAATATCTGCGGATTTATCTGGACGTTTTCTTTATCTGGGGTGCCATTTCAAAAGTCCGTTGTTCGGGGGCCGCAACTGTCCTATTTAGATGGGAACACAATAAGAGGTACCTTTTAGGAGGGCATCTTTAGGACGTCTTGAATAAACGCTGCTGAAACTTACAAGTATTCATCACCATCCTCATCAATAGCATGACGTCGGCGTTCAACACCGATGCCACGCTACCGTAGCTGTTACGATCATTCGGACGACAAGACATTTGTTCACAGAGTAAACCACCTATTGATCAGCCCTGCTGTGATAGTCAATAACTCAGTCGTATTCTGAATGGGGCGAGACATTCGGAGACTATATTTTCAGTGGGTTGATCATAGGAAACAGTCAGATATAACATAATCCCACTCTCTAGAAAGACCACCTGAAGTACCCAGTCAAAAGTAGCATTTTCTTGGGGTTCATTTTCTCAGCAAATTTTCGCCGGCCGCTCAACATCCAGCAAGTTACTGTCTAAAAACGGCATGCTTCGTGCACACGATTGGCTGGTTGCAGAACTTTATTCAATCACTATCCCAAGATATAATGAATACAAACAGAGCTGGTGCTTTGTAAGCTTGAACAGTGATCAAGAAGACCCACCTGATTGTCAGATTTTGATCCTTTTCAGTCACCATTGTCAAAGTAGCTAAAATAACATCGGGACTTGGCTTCCTAACCGTGAATCGTGGCAACAGTTCTACGGCTGTCCCGTTCGCCACTGTCATTCGAATACTAACTCCAGGGCGGGTGGACCGACATTCGAGTTGAATACTCTCGTAGGGTCGAGCAGTAGGTCGTTCAGGGGTGAGAACTGGACCATAGGCTATAAAAATGGAGAAAACACAACGAAAATAGTTAGTAAAATGCAAAACCGGATGGGGCTTCAGGCAGAAGCCACCGAATGAGCGAACAAACCCTGGCGTAATTTTCAGAAATCGTCTAATAAAATGAACGGTGGTGTTTTGAAAAATTAATTCGCAGGTGACAAACGAAAACTGATGCAAGGAGTTCATGTAAATCCCGAAATATTCACCGTGAAAATGTGACTGTATCGACTTATCGCAGAAAGAACACCCTGGACCAGATTTTGCTGAATGAAAACAAAGTTGGACCATTTGTCGCCGAACCAATTGCCATACATCGAGGATTTTCGCCTCACGATCCGCAAACAATAGCTGCATGCGCAGGCACGCTTCGCATAACAAGTCGAGCTCAAGTGACACTTTACAAACATTTTGAATCATACATTGGTTCCGGTATCCCACCCAGAATGCCATGCTCATCACAGTCAACTAGCGGCGATTGTAGTATCCAATGACAAGTCTGAAAACCACTGAAAACGCTCCGTTTAACGACCGAAGCGTTGAAGAGTCCAATCCAAGAAGATAGTTCGGATGGGTACGCTAATTTGGTCATTCGTCATTCAGTAGTATAAAAACGGGTGAACAATAACCTATTATTATGTTATTCTCAATTAAGCTAAGCCTGGGTGCTCGCAGAATAGATGTTAATCGATATTTCGGCCTGTGGGTGAAGCTAAGTCATGTTGGAAAGCCAAGGATCACTGTACTGCTATTTCAACCTTATTGGGAATAGTCAGCAGTACACATCTCAAAAATGATGGCTAGCTTCTTTCTCAATCTGACTGTAATTCCGTTCAGCTGAAGCCAGCGACCTTGTGGCATGAGCGATCACCTTTTGCGTGCCATCAGGGAATGTGTGAGCAATGACTGCACCGACTCCACGGTTCGATGCGTCAGTTGTGAGAACGATAGGCAGTTGGGGGTTGAAGTGCGTGAGTAGAAGTTCAGACTGCAACAGCCCTTCAATTCTTTGAATGCAAGCTGGATGTCCTTGGGCATGATGGTGACCTGCCTGGTATGAAGAGTACACAGGTGAGTGTCCTCAAAGAGACCAACCAAATAGGTCTCGCTGGTTTCTTGTAGAGCAGAGACAGCCGAGCTCTGATATCTGAGGTTGGTCTTGAAGTCTTGGGCGATTTCCCTCACCAGGCGTTGGAAGGGCAATTTACGGAGGAGCAGCTCGGTGGATTTCTAGTAACGGCGGATATCACGGAGAGCGACGATCCCAGACCTGTAGCGATGGAGTTTCTTCACACCGCCGGTGGCTGGCACACTTTTGCGCGCAGCCTTGGTCGCGAGTTGCTTCCTCGGGGCCTTCACACCGGTACTCTTGCGGGCAGTCTGCTTGGTGCGTGCCATCTTTCTGATATTCTCCTAACAGCAACGAAAATATCAGTGACCAGAATGGCTCTCTGATATCCAGCAAACGAGAAAGTTTGAACCGCTGGGAACAATAATTCGAACAACAATTCAGTTGGCCAACTGCTGCCTCCAATGCGGACTGCCGGCCGTAAACAGAATGGTCACGAGAATTCACAAGCGTATGGCCCCAAAATATCACACGAGGGTCTGGTGGAAGACGGACAATTTAAAATTCGTTGAAGCCTATTCGACGAAAAAATTTTAGCCGCAATTTTTCGCAAATTCTTATCACCATCTGCATCTGGAACACAGCGTGCTTACGGAAAAACGTGAGAAAACATGAGAATAAATGAAGATATCGGAAACAATGAAGTGATGCAAAAATATTCGTAGGTGGCGAAAGAGAAGCCTTAAAGTCTCAATGAGCACAGACAGCACTTCGCCAGAACACACGAATTTCCCACTAATGGTACGACATCTCTTCTCCTCGTTCGGAAACTCAGCTATGGACCAACCACGAAACGAACACTCGGATAAGTCAACGGATAAGCCAACAAGACTTGAATTGACCAACGCTAGAACTCACCACAATCAAACTCGTCTGACCGATCAGGACAGTCTGGTCGACCGTCACAACGTTTTCGAGAGTCGATGCACTGACCAGTTTGCACACAACGGAATTCGTTCGGACCACATGGTCTGACCTCTGGGACACAGGACATAGAACACAGGATACAGGGAACAGGGAACAGGAAACGCGCACGCGTCATGCTCATCAAAATCATCATTCACCCATTTATTCGGTGTGAGTCTGGCACCACAAAAACGACAAGCTGACCGACAACTGACCGAACAACCAACAAAACTACCAGCAGCGACTTGGATAAACGGCCCGATGACAAAGCAAAAACGAGTGGAGCATGACTCCAATGGAAAAAACTCAAATGAGTGAAGCAGAAATCTGAGGAGTCGGCTCTATCGCAGTCCTGATCAGCCGATCTCATCCGCACCGAACCACGCCGAGCCGAGCCGAGCCGAGCCGAATCCGATTGGACCACAGCCAAAATGAGATCAGATCATTCGAGACGAAATAATGCACATCACATTCGACCGCAATATCCGAACGCACCAAAGATGTGTCCAATCACACTGAATTACTTTAGTCCCACAAATGTTTACAGCGATGTGCTGACGAGGACTAATAATCAACCAGTCAGATAATACTTCGAATCACGCACGCGATCAATCATCCCCTCGCCTACGCACGCGACTGGTCAGCGAAAACGAAAGACGAATGCGCATCGAACGCAGCAGGGGAGTTCGGCAGCACCGTGCATCAGAACATCATCACGTCGTCGTTCTGACTGCAAACACATCAACCCCGTTTTATACGCAGCCATTCACATGCAGATGACTCAAAACCATCTTGGCTGTTTCCAGGCTCATCAAGCCACATGTACGGCGACACAATCACACTGCACCACATAGTCACCAATCCCAACGATTACTTACCGCAGTTCCTTTCATCCGATCCATCCGAACAATCCGCACGACCATTGCATACCAATCGCGCATCCAAGCACTCGCCCGAAGAACAAGCGAACTGGTCTGGACGACATCTGGGTGCTGAAATATTAGGTGGTTAGAAGTGCTGGTGGTAGGTTGTATAGAGAATTCCTTCATTTTTCCTTCTTCTAATGCCTCTTGTGCTCTTAGCTTGCTGACATTTTCTACGGTCATGTTCTCGGCCCCTGTCTATTTAAGTGTTATTTCATGGAGCATTTTTCGTTCGAACAGATCTCATGTCCCATGGCAACGACGACTGGAACGAATAACACGCTCGTATCGTCGTGGTTACCGCAACAAATTAAACGGCCGGTTCAAATAAATCTCTGCGTCACACTGTTGTTTAGTCCACTGTCACGTGCATCCTTCTTGAGATGTTTACTGTACAGTCCTCTGAATGACGATTTTGGTTCCTTAATCTTTCATCCTTCATTTAACCCTCTCCTTTGTTCCTAACGCCAACTTACGTGGAACTAGAATTGTGTCCAAACATGTTAAGTATGAGATCTCGATCGGCTTTCTTCGGGCGTGCGTAACTCTTCGTGACGGGTTTTCTAAGAAAGCATGCTGCTTGACCTTTTCAACACCGTTTCCAAACTTCCAATGAATTGGGTGAATCATTTCTGTTTTCAATGCTTTCTACTTACACTACGTTATCCTACCGACTCGGTAAATGTTTGCTCTGTAGGAAGTTCCGTTACGGCGATTTCTTGCCCAATAGCTGATCAAACTTGTAAGTACTGGATCCCATTGGGAAATTAGTCATTAAACCGTCAACAACTTTTGTGTGCATAGACATTTTACAGAATAATCAGGTACCTGTTCGTTGATGAAAAGGGCCTCAAATGTCTTGACGCTGTCCACGAGGTAGCCACCGCCAAAAGGTTAACACTTTGGCACCTAAAATACACCTGGGGAGATGAGACTTCGGTTAAAGTATTTCAGCGTTTTTCTGCCTACAACTGGGTACTTGCGGATTTTGTACCCAAGCGCTCGTAATTTTATCTCGATTGTGCGTACAGCTTGTGCACTGCGTGAAGCACTATCACATTGCCTAATACTGCCGGGTCCCTTTGGCTGTGAAATCCACCAAACCTAGTCGTTCATCCACCCGCCTGTGACAAACCACGCTGGTCTTTCGTGCGTCCGAACCGTTCGAAAACTGTAGAGGCACGAGTATCAATATTATTGCGCTTTTCTGCTTACATGGTCCACCGTGGTGTGTCTTCCGTATTAGACTGACGGGGTCGGGTGCAACGGCCCCGTTAGGTCTGACGAAATCTGTACATGCATGCGCTTAGGGTGAGATGTCTAGCAGCTGGATTAGCTGTTGGAAAATGCGGATGAGTCTCAGACCTTGACTGATCGACATATTTCCTGACTTACCTTTAGCAGGTGAGGAATACTAGAATTCAGTACGATGCTCTAGGTAATCTCAACAGCGTGTTCGCTCGAGTGACGAATATCCGAGCACAGTTAGCTTTCGCATACCCACGTGGAAAATTTTTAGAATTCGTCTCCAGAGTGCGTGCTTCGAGGGACGAATCCAGAATTCTCATGACACTTTTTGTGCACTATTTTGCAATGTAACATCAGTAACTTCTTGTGACTGCAGTGTGTAAGTTGATGTAATTCGTCAAACTAGAATTTGCACGCGGACTTTACGGAAAGTGTCAGTTGGCTCTTTCCGCGTAAAGTGCGGGCTTTCATGTCCAGGTGTGCCGCGGAGTTAGAAGGAGAGATCGATTTTCCAGAGCAGCAGTAACCTTCGGTTCATTGGTACTTTTGGTTCATAAACCGGTGGATCTGTCTACCCAAATTCGTGCAGTATCCGGATTTTTCACAGCTAACGTCGGGTTGCTCATTTGTCCGAACGAAAAACTCGTACGTTTGAAGTCGCGCTGTCGATTCATCATCAAATGTGGTTACAAGAAGCCGCAAGAATTTTTTCGAAAATCATAAAGTTGCCATTTGCTCTACGCTGTCTTCAAGTTTTGTGCTAACTTGATTGCAGTTAGTCTCATAAACACTACATTTTGGTGCGCCAGAGCGTCTGTAGATATCAATGTACAACACATTTTACAAGTACTTTAGAATGACATGTAAATTTTTTACAGAAACGTTTTTAGAGAAATACAATGAAAACAGTCTACTGTAGAAAAGTCACTGCACAATCATTCCAGAGTTGATGATAGCGATAACATACAGTATCGATTTGTTTTGGACGGGGTGTCTGGAATGGGAATTCTCCCTGGGCTGTAGAAAACAATGTTGGACGACTATCTAGAGATAAAACTTCAACTTTCCTGTATTTCTGACTGGTAGCGATCTGGCTAGGGTTAGCGCTCGCCGGTTCTGTGTTATTTTATTACTTCATGTCGTTTAATCAGCTGAGTGCTATCAATGCATTACCTGAGAGAGGTGATTTCCTAGGCGTGCTTCGGATCGTTTCCAGATACCACATGGTAACCCAAATAATAATGGGGCAATTTATGCATAATTTGGTGTTTCGTAAGGCCTGGTCACTTAACGCCTGTCTGTGCTGAAAGGCGCTTAACAGTTGTTTCACCCTTGGGGAGAAATATCACCAGCGGATATTTCACGAATCTCTAAAGCCATGTGAACTCGTAACTTTCCAGTTAGTAGTTGAAAAGTAGTTTGATCAATTCGCACTTGGCCATGATTTAGCGCCACTTATTCTTCAGTCACGTTGCTTTACTGACGACTTCTCAGAAACCTGGCCGCTGCGCGCCGACGACGTCAAAAGACTCTCGGTGTTTGACCACCGATGTCTTCGGAGCATTGCCCGAGTCTGGTGGGAACACCGGATCAGCAATGCTGAACTACGTCGAACGGTATTAGGAAGAAATAACTCACCCACGATAGATAAATTGATCACTCTTCACAGGTTGCGCTGGCCTGGCCACGTGCTCCGGATGTCAGTCGACCGACTTCATCGTAGGGCTCATTTTGCAAAACCACTTGAAGGGTGGGAACGAGCTAGGGGAGGTCAAACAATGACTTGGCAGCGAAGTATAATGGCCATTACCAGCAAACTCAGCTGCGCTGGTCATTGCCGTCTCCCTGGTTGGGGACCCCGAGACGGGCCACATCAATGGTTAGAGGCATTGTTAGACAAGACCCAGTTGCGCCCTCAATGGCGCTCGTGCATCCAAGCTGTTGCCTTCAGTTCATAGCTCCCTTCTCAATCCTCCCATTTAAAAGTCCACTGACGCATATGTATTTACGCACAAATTTATCAGCTCCCGCCTCCAATGCGCAGCTACCTCCCCCACCTCCCCAAATCATCGGTGAACGAAACTGTGGCAGCTACAACCATTGTACGACAAGTACGCGGTTCTTATAGATGATAATCATGATGATGATGATGATGACTTCTCAGATGGAATGGTCATACGATATGAGAGTTTATCCCTTCTTGATAGATTATTTTCTAGTATTTATTTGTGTTTCCAAATCTTATGGGTCTTAGAAGTTCCGTAAGGTGAATTTGGCCTCACCGTGTCTGATTGAGCTCGACTGAAACAGCACTTGTATGGAGTCAAGGGTTTCAATACCCACATTAAAAATCTGAGAGGAATAAATGCGTCGAACTCTCAGGCTGATGTTTTCCCTCTGCAGGTTCTAGGGTTTCTACGGGTTACCAATTCTCTGAATTTTGAGTTTGATCAATGAACCCTTGAAAGAAAGGAATTACACTCGCCATATGGTTAGGTGGAGTACTGTACCAGTTTTGTGAGTACATGACATGGTTTGGTATTTCACTGCTATCTTATTAACAGATTGCAGCCAGCTCTGTTGTGTGGAAACAAATAACCTCCGCACAACAGCAGATCACCAAGGAAAGAACATTAAGTAGTTATATCCTGCGCGACACCCCTTGAGGGATTTCAGCACTTACTTCGTGAGTTGTTCTCAAATGTATATGCAATAGCTCAAAATCGACGAAGTGGTTTTGTGAAGGGCGTGTTCCCTGTTTGAAAGCGAAATAACCCACACTCGTATCTACATTTCAAGACATTTTCAATCCGCACTCAAATGGAACAAGTGACTTACGGCAACCGTACTCATCGGTCCTGTCCGAACAATCTGGTCGACCATCACAGCGCTTTCGAGAGTCAATACACTGACCAGACACGGTACATCGGAACTCAGTTGGACCGCATGGACGTTCCGCTGGAATGTATGAAGAATGAAAAGAATACACGTTATCTTGGTTGTCCTGCCACGAGTCGTGGTTTGTTCCCTAACCACGAGGCCCTGTTTTGTCGTACGGTTCGAAGCGTTTGATCCTCATATGCGTTGTGTACAGTGCAAAGTATGTGGACCACATAATCGATGTATATTCCCAAAAGTATCCGAAGACCTCTTGTTGGTTAATACGCGTCTACTTGTTCAACAAGCGGATTATTTCCCTTTATACTCAGTAAAGTCCCATTACTAAGCGGGCTACATGTTGTGACAGTGCTGTGATTAGAAGGACAACAGTGAAACGTTGACTTAAAAAGGAGGCCATTCATTAATGTTTGTTTTAGCTAAACTGCTTCTTACGAAACGATGCGACGCACTCGACATTTGGCGGAATATAATTCATCTTGCTATCTGCCGTGGCCGCCTGCGTGTTTCAGTTCTTGAGTCACACCAATCTCAAGGAGTTCGGATAGAGCGAGCAACCGCTTTCTGTACCCTGTCGGAAAATCCATGAGAAATTTAGGAAAGCACACCGTTTCACAGTGCGTTATAAGGCACATTTGTTCTTTGTACGTGACCTACTAATCATAAGTTGCTGAATACCATTCGACAACCCACGACCACTTTCGTCCCTCTTGGGGCTGATCAGCTGGGCGCAGTCCTCAGTTTTCCGCCAACCTTCTGTTCTACTTGAACCCAAATTGGATGAAACTCGGCAGATACTGTCACTTGCGTACGAATTTGTTTTCGTCTTTGTTAGAAGCCACCACGAATCTCCGTTGAGTCTCGAACCCGCGATCCGTGGCACTATACCCTGTTTAAGTTCGCATCAAGCGATTTGTGGCAATCAGATTTCTCTTCAGTAGAAACGTAGATTGAAATTTCCAAAACCTCCTCAAACTGCAAGCAACCAATAAGTAGGTAAGAAGGGATAAGACTTCACATGACGAGTGAGAATTCGTCCCTCGAGGATCCAGCCAACAAGTGGTTGAAGAATGCGTGGCGCCCCTATATCCTGTCTGAGTGCGAGTTAATCACACTGACCGATCGGTCGCTCGTGGCCGAACGGTTAAGCGTTCAAACTAGTAGCCAGATGATCGTGGGTCTTAGACCCCCATAAGTTTCGTGAGATGCACTGTGCTGATTATTCCCAATGGGGAGGAAACAACTGTGTCGAGCTTTTCGGCTTTCAACGAGAGACCTGGTTCACTTGTCGGACGAAATCTCAGCACTTTGCCATCTCATTTGGTACTCGGATGGATAAGTTGTCGTTATCCAGTGTCACTGGCTGCATACAACCAGTAAAACTAATTTGACGGGCCATCCGTCTGTACGACGTTCTTTTCGGGTACAACAAATACAACAAATTAGATGTTCTTTTTAGGAATAGTGTAAACCCGAAGTGAGCAGATAAGGAACAATCGGTTGGAACCGATTTGACGCACCCCACGGACCATGACCTCAAATATATAATTCTAGTCCCAAGAGACTACACAACACTGTCAAAGAGGCTTTCTGCTCTCTCGCCTGGCGACTTCTTGCCAAGAAGATTACACACGGAGCACTGGATATTCAATAAATATGTTTAGACCTCTCAAGAGCTACGGACCAGGCTCGGAAAGGACAGTTTTCAGGAGAGTATTGTATTCAAGTGGGTTGGCCCGTAATAGAATTTGAATATGACTATTACATGATGGTGTGGTAGTATAGTATACCAAAACCGTTTTTTTTAGCAGCGAAGCCGACATGACCGGAATACTTGAGAAAGGGTTCCAAGAACAGGTTCGAGATACAGGAACTAATCCACAAACACATTCGAAAATTTTACGTGGGAATTAGTTTGGACGCTGGACCCACAGATTTAAAGTGTAAAATGACTCACCGCAATCTTTTTCGTCGGAGAAGTCTATACAATCAGGATGACCGTCACAACGCTTTCGAGCGTCAATGCACTGACCGGTTCTTACACACTGGAACTCGTTTCGAAGACAGGGACCCGTTGGACCCATAGCTGAGAAATGAAGCGCACCATGTTAGTTTGATACGTTACTCTACATCAGTGTAGTCGGCCTGTCAACCGGCAACCCCAAACACACGAAGCCCAGGCAGTGAGTTACATTTGTTGATGATGATGCATGGATACTTGGCAAACCCATTCATTCCTTTCTACAGTCAAGCAGTGTAATGTATATCACCACACCATGAACCATAGGTTGACCAGCCAGTTTGTCAGCGTATTTCAAATGCCCAGGGTGGCAGATAGTCTGGAACATCAGACAGTTCAGATAAATCACACCGAAATGACAAAAAGCGCAGATCCGGTCCGGTTTGACAGAGCCTGTTTATGCAGAATCCTCGTGTACACCAAATCAACCCAAAAAAGATGATGGTTGAATAACTGGTAATCTGCATGCAGTAGTCGACCCTCGAAAGTACACCGTGAGTACGAGACCGAGATGATTTCAAAGTGCCATTCAACCATACACGAAATGTTAGAATTTCTTAGGGCGAAGCAATTTCATGGACAATGTAGAAGGCACCATCTATTGCAACTCAGGTGTCAGAAGTAGACCTTTCTCATGCAGATGTTCGCAAGCAACAAAACGAAGCGCGTACAGTACCTGTGACATGCTTGGTGTTAGTCCGTGTGGTGCCAGGACTTACGGCATCCTGCTTCGTCCGACCCGTCGGAACAATCTCGACGGCGGTTGCATATGAGTGTCGCACTCACACATTCGCCTGAACCACAAGTGAACCTTCCCGCACCGCACCGCACAGCTTGGTACAAAATAAAGTGGATCATTCGAAAGAGTCAGTTTCCTGTTTGAAGTTACCTCAGCTTTCTAATGCACAAGTGCAGTTGTAGTTTTGTGCAGCTTTACTGTTGCGCCTGCCAACACAAAGCGGCACTTCGAGAGTCAGTCTATGGTGAATTTGGGCATTTCGAACTTGGTACGCTCTTGACGGATTAGGAATCCTATTGGTTGATAAGTAGACCTGTAAATCTCAGAGGAGTTACTGTTAACTACTGTCTGAGTGTACTTTAACGGTACGAAGTTACACACTGGACGATGAGAGTTTTCCCCGTCCAACTTAAGGATACAGTTGCCGTGACCGTAAATCTTTGCGTTGATTGCACAGGCTAGTCCAGTTTTTTTAAGCATTCTAGACAGAAGCCATGCTAGAAACGAGGAGCCAGTTAGCGCAAAGCCTTCTGGTTAGATATGCTGTTTTGGAGGCGACTGAGGAAAGCGGCAGACAGTTGAGAAGAATCATCACGTCAGGACGTAGTCCACTTCCATGCCCCACTGAAAGAGTGCGAGTGTGGACAGAAGTAAATAATCGGGAAACGAGTCACGTGCACACATGGACAAGGAAGTGGGGCACGAAAGCAAGGAAGGGATCGTACTCACTCGGTCGCAGTGATCTAGGTGGACCTTGAAAAATGTCAATATTTTGATCTTTCTGCCAGCAGTTCTTTAGAAAGCTATTGAAAACACAATTACTTGAGTTGCACCAGTTAAAACAGCTATTCTCATGAGCCAAAGGAGCTGGAGGATCCAGTTCGTTTTTGGGAGATAGCCGATCATGGCGCATGCCTGTTGCGCATGCAAAACGGTTCATCCGGACGGGCGACTCCAACGTTTTGCATTCTTTGTAGGGCTACAAAGTTCATGATCGTGCTACGAATTTTTCCCGACAACACAGATTTGACAATCTACCTCAGCCCGTCATGCAAACACAACCACAACAATTGCTAGACTTCTGATCGCATCCACTTATTCTGTTCACACGCTTGGGTATACATGCAGTAAACACACAAACGCATACGGACGGACGGGCCACGACGACGAAGAAGACTTACTGCACGCAGTCTCATCCGACCCATCGCGACAGTCAGTTAGACCGTCACAACGTCGTTGAGCTCTTACGCATTCGCCGCTCAAACACCTGAATTCTCTGTCGGGATCACAAGTTCGTACTGGTATTCGGTCTGGTTAGGATGAAGCGCAACCACAGGCATTAAGTGCTTTGAATAATTCAAAAGATGTGGTACATACTGAAAGGTACTGAAAAAACATTCATTCGTGTGTGAAAGCTTCGGTGGCCCGCAGTAAAGCTTAGGGTTGTGGTTCCAGTTACAAGATGAATCAGTTGGTGTGCAATTTGGCTGCCCCAACTAGCATCGACTCAATTAGTCAAATGCCACTTACCACAAGCTTACTAAAAATGGAACTCAACAGGTGTTGTGTTCTGATAAGCGTCAGTGGAAAATGCACTCGGGATTTGTAGACTTCCGGTGTTAATAAATCCTCCCACAGATTCGATCGCAAATTTTCCTCCTAAGGTATCCGATCTTCGGTATCCGAGCTACATCAAAACCGGTCCAGTCGTTTTTAGTTGAGATGTTATGTTGTACCTACTTACCATTTGTAGTTTAATACTGCTTTCGTCCATTTGAGGAGGCAGGACGTGTATCTTGATCCAACATCAAGTGACTTCATCGCTGTCATATTGTCTTGTCTTTAAGCTGCAGATCCGATAATATGATGACGTTGCCAATTATGGGTAGGCCGTGCGAATCTTTTGTCGTTCGCTCTTATTCATCGGCCGTTGGACTGTAAATATTTCGTCACACCCTGTGGAGATATCGTCGATACGCTGTTGGGTGGGTATTTCTTCCCCTGCTCCTTGAATATATATATATATATATATATATATATATATATATATATATATATATATATAGCGCTTAAACGGTGCCTAATATCGCTGCCGCTACTAGCTACTACGTTTGGAACCACGGTGCGTTGTGGTCTTATTTCCTCGTATGTGATTGGTTCATTGAATATCTTAATTTCAGCGTCGCCGTCCCGTTTTGTTCATTGGGATAGAACAGATCAGCCAGAGAAGCAGAACAGCAAATGATGAACATAGTCAACGAGCCAGACGAGACCGGGACACTGACCTTAAACGGACCAATAAAATTACGTGATGGTCGATCATTGAGTAACCAATCACCGGAAGCATATTAGCTACACTTCAGGAGCCATATAATCACAAGCATCAGAGGAAGAAATACCCACTCAACCGCGCATTCATGACATCTCCTCGGTTGCTGACGAAACGTTTGCGATACAATTCTACTTATTGTTCAAATGAGGATACTAGTTAAAACTCACTTGAATAGATCATCTGCACCAAGAATTCGAAGAAAAACGACTTAAGCGTAGACATTTACACTTAAGCAATGATAAGCTCGAAAATATCACAACTTCCGAGAAATCAGTTTTATTCGCCGGATACCGATTAGCCGTTTAAAAATGTACTGCAACGTTACTTCAGAACTGATCGCATGATTCCTCCACAAAAGATTATCAAATTCAAGCAAATAGGATCCGCCAACAGTTTCACGAAACACCTGGGAGGTGTTAATCCATCTCCTGGAAGGATGTCGTCGGACGTAGTAATTTACCTGCCGGACCGCAACTTCAGATGATTAATCATATATACTTAATATTCTGACGAGTTTTGTTAATTTGAACTGTTCGGAATACCCAGGACAAGTTCAACCCGTTGCATGCAGTGTCTCACTGATTTATCCTAGTGGTGACCAGCATGTTTAGTTTGATAAAAATGTGCGAAATCGAAAGAGTAAACCCCGCACCATTGTTGTGATTTCATGGGACGTGCACTCGCTTGAAAATAACATGGATACATGAATGGATGCAAATCCTGATCATGGTGAATATGTGGCGAAGAATGTATGCCGTTAGCACCGGGGGTAGTAGTCACTCATATTTAGGAGCCGTCAACAATAGAAGTTCGGTTGAAATGGTAGGAACAACGTTATCCTACGACAGTTGGACATCAGAACAACTTGACCAGAGCAAATGTCCGGGAAAGGCTGAGAGGCGGTAACGGGGCGAGTTCTTACGAATTTATGCTCCGAGGAGTACTTTCACTCATACTTGGTTAATATCATCCGAAATAGGGAGGAAAACTGCTCTCACACAGCTTTAAAATCCTTCCTATATGTTTGGATAATCCGGTTACATAGGACTGTCATGAAGGGACTGGATCTTACCGTGGTGTATCGGTTTGTGTGCCTCCATGGCCCATTGAGCTATACTGGGGGGCGTGTTTGTGCCATACTCCCATAGTCTCTCATAGCCGGTTAACCAGTATTAGCGGTCCGACAAACACAGTTTCATGGTCCTCAAGGTCAGGGGTTGGAACATGAATGGCAATTTGTCCTCCAAGGGGATGACCGGATATTTACCGCCAAACACCTCTACCTTGCGGTCAGTATTTTGGACTAAAGCTTCAATCGAGGACTCCACCTTTCTCCCTGTCTAGATTTGAGCGCCCTGCCGCCCAGCCCAGGTACAACCACAATTCCTACAACTAACAAATACTGTCATGCTACACCGATCGCCATCTGGTGTCACCACACGGATCGCCTTACTTGTTGTAAACAGCAAGATGGATCAGTGAAAACGGGCTACTGTAGACGCTTCCCTTCTTACTTTTTCACAACTTTCTTCCCCCTCCCCTTATCCCATTAATAACTCTCTCCCTGTAGGCCCATTGTTGGGACTAATATCTGCACGGCGGCGAAGCATCAGTGTTGAACACTGATGTTATGGTGTCAATGATGTTGATGATGACAAGTTACACAGGAGCCAGCTAAATAATTTATCGCTGATTAATCAATCAGCTGCCAAATCGGCTGCAGCAGCAACGATCTCATGACTGTCCCTGAGAGCGATGCCATCAAACACCCAGGTACCTCAAAATAAATGGCTGGTTAGATTCACTTAAATTGATCGCAGACGTCTGAATTGGTGTATAAACAAAAACCATAGCGACAATAGCCGATCGACTATCTTGAATCAATACAGAAGAAACTTTTGCAAATGACTTACAACATCGCGGTGGGCTTTCATCCGACCCATCATAACAATCAACTTTCCCATCGCAGAACTGTTCAGGCGGCAGACACTGACCGTTCCGACACATCGCTTCCCCAGGACCGCATGGTGTCTCAACTGTGATTTGAACTTCAGTCGATTCACCCGTGCGGTACATACAACTGAAGTGAAAAGATTGCAGCGTGAATAAAATAAACATTAACTCTTGTGCTTTAAGTTTGTCCAGTTTTTGTTTCCTTTGAGATGAACAATGCGGATATTTACTTTAGGATCGGAAAACCCAGGTAAACGTAACCTTTTTGGCTCAGGTAGGCTATTTAATCCTGAAGGAGGCAGTCACAAATACTTGCTTAGTTCTCTGAGTTATGTGCTCAAGTTGTACTTGAACTAAATTTATGATGAAAGATGCTGACGAGAACTACAACTGTTCAGTTTGGGTCATATTATTTGACCTGATGAACACACAGAGCGACTGAATCCGTCATTGAAAAATCGAGGAGTGCGAATCATGTCAGCATTACTTCAAGGTCTGTATTCCAAGACCGTTGGATCGAATCTAATTCTAGTGTAGTATAACCACACAAAAGGTGACTTACAGTGATCAGCTATGCCACTAGTCTGACGAGTATTGTCACTTGTGGTTTTGTTCTGTAAGCAAAGTCAACCTATCGTGAAAAGCCGAGAAGCACTGTACAGCTGTTTCATCCTTATTGGAAATCGTCAGTAGTGCCCCTCCCACGAGACTCCAGGGAGTTTCGAGCGCGCGACTTCTCCGCCAGTAGTTTGAACACTTAACGGTTAAGCCGCGAGTGGCTGATCAGCACCGTGATTAAACTGATCTAAGACAGGATATAGCGTGTTGGCTTGCAAGCTCAGCATATATTCACCGTACAAAATGGTGTTGGTTGCAGTGAAGAGGAAGGTTGACGTTTGAGTTGATGAGTGGCATTATCTAACAGTGGGTACGGTCAGATAATACATGTTCACATTTCAGTCATCTGAGTTACAATCGCAATCAGATTTACTTTTGGATGAAGCCTATTTGAATGAATTGGTCAAAGATCTGAGTGCTATTCGACATCCCAAGGATGACTGCTTTTGGTCTTGCTTTTGATCAATTGTTAGGCTGTCCACATCGGTCGGCGAGAGAGTGGTCCCGTAGCCAACAGTCTAAAACATGAGCTGCAGCGAACAAGTCGCCTGTTTCCTTTCGCGGTAACCCTCAAGATGAATCTGATCAGGTTTTGCGTCAGTTCCTAAAAAATACATTGACATATGATTGCTCTGACAACACAACATGCGATTTTGATAGTATACAACCGTGAACCAAAATACAATCTCCCAAATGGCGCATTCTTCTTACGGTTTGCACCGTCCATCCCATCTATGATTACCAAAATTCTTCCTGGTCAGCTAGGACGTTAGGGCTGTGCTAATCCACATAACTTAGTTCCTCTGAGAGGCATTTATTCCGCGTCACTTTGCTGTATGAGATGCAGAAGTAGAGTCCTAGGATTAATGACTATGTTATGTAGTTTGTACGGTCTATAATTTTGGCAACAGATTGTGGACATTTGTTGATACACTCGAATTGAGGCTACATGGAGAGTATCTAGTCTTAGCTCAGCAAAACAGTGATTGGCTGGCCAGTTTACTAGTTCACTTAACTCCTGAGTATTTGTCATCGGGACGGAAGTTTCTTTTTAGCACTATTCTGAACCGATCGTGTGACGATCAAGATAAGTGTTGTTCTGATTGGATTAGGCGAAGTGAACTTTGAATATAACGTGGTTTGAAAAAGACAATAGTAAGGTAAACAGTTTGGTATTGATATTTGTCTCATGCAACCGTCATATCCTCGGATCACGTGATACAAGTCCAACCGGAACTTCGGCGGCTGGGAGGGAACTAGTGAGTTTAAAGTGGATGGTGTGCAAGTGAGGATTAGTTTCAGATTGAACCCCAGGCTGGCTAACAAGTTTCCACTCTCCCGTCCTTCGCCGCATTTTGGATCAAGTGCACTTTAGGTAGGTGTCTGAGCTCCGAACGCGTGTTGTGACACAAGTCATCCGATTTGGTTGACTGAGCCACCCTGTACCAGGATTGAGGGACAACATGTCCAGCGATGGAAACAAGTGAACATTCCTATAAACAATGGGATGATCAGTACATCTTATCTCTTATGATCAAACTGGACCCTATAGAGGATTTGACACTGTTCCTCACCATGAACGTGGGGAAATCACTAAGAATCTCACAGGTCTACAAGAAAGGCATTGCACGAAAAGCCAAAGAATGTCGCCAACACGTCAGATTTCGTAGCACAACAGCGTAGAATCGCAGCACATCATCAGCCGCAGTAGCGCGATCAGCAACAATAGAAGCAGCAGTTTTGATACTGCTGAACCCATGATGTTAGAAATTCTGTTCTATCTTCGCCTATCCTTCAACTCAAAGCGTTCTTGGTCGTGAGACTACAACGGTATCAAAAAATCACTATCTTAGGAGCGTACCTACCGTAGTAGGAGTCCGCGATCCGCTTCAGTTATATCACCAAGTCGTGCGATGACAACCTGTAGATTTGGTCTGGTCACTCGGAATCGAGGAAGCTGTTCGACCGGTGTACCATTAGCCACACGTAATTCCGGTCTTATTCCAAATTGATGGGATTCACACTTGATTTCCACGCTCCCGTATGGTTGGACAGTGGGTTGCTGTGGATTGATGGTTGGGCCTTGAACTGGGAGAAGTGAACAAGAAACGGACCCGCATCAGGCGACTGATACGGTTTACAGAACAGTTTGTTCTTAAACTACTGGAGGATTCTGAATCTAAAAAATCCTGCCAAAACAGGAAGAAGTAGTCTTATAACATCGTATTTAAATGGATTTCTTATCCCCCTCATCAACTCACTGTCGCAGTGCGGCGGACCTTCATCTGAACCATCGGCACAGTCAAGCCGCCCATCGCAGAACAATTCACGTCGAATGCAATCTCGATTTCGGCACATCATCTCCGTTGGCAAACAGGGTGAATCAATAACGATTTCCGTTTCAGTCGATTCGCCTGTTGGGTACACACATCTAAAAGAAAGCCGAACGAAGGCTTATTGATTTTCAAACAGTTCAGATCATAACCACTGTTGATATAACATGAAATCGAACATGTCTAATATCGAAACCAATTAACTCTAAAAGAACTAGTTTTAACGCTTTGCTTCTCCGATCTCAACTGAACTACAGTCCCCTCTTACCAGTATCTTCGATGGTTGATTCACTGTCGATTAGGGGTTGTTTTAAACATTCAGTGGGAAAACATGGCTTCTCAGCTGACGCTTACACTTTCACCTCTTCATCACTTGTTGTGGGGAAGTTCGAATGAGCTAAGCTCACGCTCTTTTTAAAGGATGATGAGCGGTTAGTTTGGACAAACAGGCCACATCTGAAAGATTTGGTTGGCTTAATGTAATTTTCGTGTGCTTCGCCAGGTATTCATTCATCCTCATGTTCAAAAACTTGGTGGTATTCTAAGTTTAAATGTACCACTTTGACAGTATTAAACGTAAGACTCAAGTAAACCAGGGCTTTCTGGGTTAAGAGAATACTTCATCTCCGGAGTTCCTTGAGTACAATGTCAGATTATAATCACTTTTCACCAGGACGTAGAGCGGAGAATTTCTTATTCCATTCCACATGCGATAAGTAGGAGCATGAACCGATTGCCCTCTACAATGAAACAGCATTCGTCCCAAGACTTGTGCATGACTTCAAACCAGAACATGTTTAACGTGGACCCGGATCCACATGCTGAAAATGGAAACAGAATCATTGGAGGAGACTCGAACTCGTGAAGTATATTCATTTGTATCCAACTCCTCATAGTCCACAGACAGGATGGTTAAGACCACTAGTGAGTTGTGTTCAACCGCAGTTCCTGCCATCCGAAAAATTTGTGTCCTTGAGACCAGAGGGAAGACAAAGGTAGAACATAAAGTAGAACACATAAAGTAGAACATAAGGTTGACGGAAACTCGGGGACTGCGCCTACCTGATGAACCCCAAGAAGGGCGAAACCGGTGGTGGGCTGTCGAAGAATTTTCAGCAACCTTATGAGTAGTGTATTACGAAGACAAAGGGAATTGTTCTTTGAGATTCAACATGACGGTTTAACCTAGGAGTAGCAGATGGAATGAAGACAATGACGCAGTAAAATTTGATAGTTTTTAGAGTTTCCTCAATAAAAAACAGCTGACCAGTTAGGTGTTTACCCAAATCCAAAGATTGGATGACCAAGTATGATCCTGATCAAGAAAGGTAACCACTGTTGCCAGGATGATGTCCCAATAAGTTAAACATAGATGACAGTCGTGTTTGACATATTTTTTTGGTTCACAGGAGACTGGTTGTGGCAGGTCATAACTTCTGTCAAACATACGCGGTAAGTACACATAGACTTACTGCACGACCAGCCTTCCATCACGCTCCGTCAGCGAAGATGTTCTCGCTATTATCGTTTCCACATTTGGCCGGATCACTGTGAAATGGGGCAAATTCTCGACGGACGTTCCATTGCGCACGCGTAAAATCGGTCGCACTCCAACTTGGTTTGATGTGCACTGGAGTTCAACTTCACCGTACGGTGGTATAACGACTTTCCCAGGTCGGATAACAGGTGGCAGGACTGGTTAGACACGCAGATAGGTGTGGGAAGAAAGGGTATTATGTTCAATAAGGGATTTTACCACACTATCACGAGATCCCACAAACAGATATACGAATTTTAGCTTATCGGATTCACTGAAATAAAGTTAAGTGTAACAATTATTTCGGGGAAAAGGGTATAAGGTCAAAATTTCAAAATAGCCGGATGAAATCAGCTGTTTCTAATCACTAGAGCAAGCAGAACATAAAGGAAACTACTCACAAGGTTGCTGAAAACTCCCCGGCAGTCCACGACCGGTTTCGCCCTTCTTGGAGCTCATTAGTCGCAGTCACCGAGTTTCCGTCAACCTACTTGGACCCAAATTGAACTGATTTCGACAAATACACTCATTTGCAAATCAATTTAGTTTTTACGGAAGAATCAACTGAATGCGCTACACAAAGGCTGCCTTATGTTTCAGTTGGTACGATATTCGATATATCGCAGTATATTATAATAAAAGAAACTACTCAAGAGGTTGCTGAAAACGAGATATTCGGTTGGGTCTCCCGTTGATTTGCAAATGAGTGTACTTGTCGAAATCAAAACATGGTTTATTCTGCTGCGATCTGAACAACCAAATTTGACCGCGAGTCTGCAGTGAACCAATTCGTTCTGGAAATATCATGTGTTGTACGTCATTCGAATCAACACTATCCTGACCTAACCAAACCAAATATCGGACAAGTTGTAAATTTTGCCGCATTTCTTATGACAAATTAAGGACAACTTTCACAGCTGTATGCCAGTTGGGATCAGAGTTAATTCATAGGGTACAGAAAATTAGGAGGCCCTCGCTGATGCCCAAACACCTGCCGCAGATTCCTCTGTTCATTTGACTGTCTAACCTTACCGGTTTAGAGATAGAGAGATCTATACATCTACACGAAGGAGAAGTGTTGATTTTGGCGAACCGGTAACTACATTTTAGATACCGATTTGGTTGAGTACGCTTTAAAAAAATTTTGATAGTCACAGGCGGTGACAGCTCCGTAGTGATGCCTGCTTGGTCCTCAAATGAGCGGTCACATCCTTCACAATGGGCATCCACGAATTCGGTTGCCATTGGCAGGCTGGTTTCTACGAGAAGAGACACAGTTCTGTCCATAATTCAATCGGTGTATCTTGTCTCTCATCCACTCTCAGGCAGTCGTCAGTTAATTTTTTTCTTGAGAACGTGGAAATTCATAGTGAATTTAGGCTTTCTTTTAGATTTAGCTGCTAAACGACCTTAAGTTCCTTCATTTTACTAGCGTTTGTGGTTAATCGATTTGTTTCAAAGGGAATTTAGGCGACCGGCAATAAATTTTGAGGGTGTCCTCAATCTGCAACGCCACATTACTTTATGTTTCATTGGGTTCATTTACCCTGATCTGTTCCAGATTTATGACAAAGAACGGAGCGATCATGATGAGAAGACGAATAACATATGTATTTTGCGTTGCATTTAGTTTGAGCACTCCTGTGTCTTCCGCGGAAGTGTACAACGACGTAAATAACTGAACCATGTGGTCGGGGATTAAAGTGACTCTAGAAGCCTTGCCACTCATCCAACCCATTACAATCTGATGATGGTGTGAGAGGTCCTGAGGGCTAAGAGGGAAGCCAGTGGCATATCCTGCCCTCCGCTAGGCGTGAGAGTACAAACTGTAAGCCCACGTTTGCGGCTCCTGTTGCTGTGGTGATGGTGCCTCGGCCGAACGTTTTCTGCCTGAAGTTCGTTGCTTGTGTTTGAATGACTTTTTACAAAACCTAATTTTACACATACACTCCTAATTTTATTTTAGTCGATTGCACTGCTTGTGCGTTGCATGAGGCACCCTGATCGTTGTGCCTTGCTGGTTCTAGGTGTGGCTTAAGGCACAGACTGAAGACCACAAGGTAAGCGAAAGTGTGACTAGCCTGGTTGTCGCAGACTGGCCATATCCCGGCTTTCGCATGAGCAGCCCCACCTAATACTCGTTCTGTGGAGGTGGATGTATCGCTCGGTCGATAAGGCGGTTCGCTTACTTATACTCTTAGGCCGCCACTACCGGTCATTGGTAGTGGCCGCGACAAACGGATTTGGTCTGAAGGCACTTGTACACGCACACAGCTTGCCGAGATCACTCTGGCCGGCAGACCAGCCTCTTGGAAGCGCCGATGCGTCTAATGCTTCACCGGATTGACGGACACCAGTATATCATCAACCGGCGTGGAAGTCCGAAATAAAACGTGATTTTCTGGGTATCCTCGACGATGGATTGGTGCTCTTGAGTAGAGGGGATACAAGCATAATAATTGGTCGGAAGTCCGAGGGGAACGTTTATAGAATTTGTTCCCCTGTTGAAGAAACTTGTCAACAGAATATGCATTCCATTGAACGCATCCAAACTATTTATTGATGATAGTATTTTGCACATAGTGCAGCCTATGATACTTGCTGATACTGGTGAACATGACCTTAGCTCAACTCTTGATGGAAACCTAGTAGAACAATAGTGTCCCAAAGGAAACAGAAGAAGAGCTTGATAGAACTTTTGGCGATCGGGAGAGTAGCAGGACTAGCTATTCATGCACGATTCAGTTGGTTGAAAATTGATGTTTCTAAACTTCAGATACCTCTGTGCGTAAATTCCTTATTTTTAATATACCAACCGCTGTTCGAATTGCTGAAACACTCAATCGCCAACAGGTTATCACAACAGTTAGCTGGATTGTTTCCAGCCTCGTTTTTGCTAGATCTGCTTTCTGCACTTACAAACAAACTTAACAGAAGCAAGAAGCCTTTGAAGCTAGCTTGTTCTTACTCAGTCTGTCCACGCGTTCTTTAAAAGTCTGAACGTAAATGTAGAGTAGCCTATAAATCGTTTTAATAACGCGCTACCCTGTTGATGATGTTCGACTTCTCCATATGATACGCCCGAGAAATCTCGTTTATGGGTTACTGGGTTCAATTCAGTAGTTTGCGTCGTTTGACAGAACGATGTACATGCCTAAGCTCTCCAGCTGCTGAGTTTGGTTTGTGGGAGAATCTGGCTGCGTCCAGGAGATATGTTTAGTCAGGTCAAATTGACTAGACAGGAATAACCGATATGCACCTTATCCGGAATTCCGGTGTTAAATATCGTCCCGTGCTGCCGGCTGTGTATCAAGCCGGGGATTCTTGTTGGCTTGACACTGGTTTACACCGCCGTCCCTGGTGTCAAGCCTACGGACCATTTGGAGTGAATGCTTGTCTTTATCCACTGGAAAGAGCCAACAATCTCCCAAGAAGAAACCATAATCTCGAAAATCAATCAAGTTGTTTAAAGCATACTTGCCAGTGAATGCTAGCGGCGCCATCTGACGCAAGTGTTCACTACGAGCTGACGCTTCCAAATAATAACAGAGAGTGCATTGTACTTGCATGACCCTGTCTCTAACAAGAGTCATGATGTAACCAATAACATTGTTCCTGGAACTGGTTTCATCAATTTATGGATAAATTATCTCTTTCTAAAACGTATTAGGAGGTCAGCAAGTCAACTTTAAGGCACTACTCACCACATCCGGTTTCATCCGAACCGTCTCGACAGTCCCGAAAGCCGTTGCATCGTTGACTGCTGGCGATGCACTCTCCCGAATAGCACATAAACTGATCAGGGCGACACCGCGTAGCTGACGAGGAAAGTTAAATTTGTCTCAGAAGAAGATGGTTGAAAATCTAGATTGAGTCTGCTGGAGTGATTACGAGATACCCTCTACACTTTACCAGAGTACATGTTCTCTCCCAAGATTGATGGACCAGCATCGCAAACTCCGACTGATGATTTGACTGAATTTAGTGTAGTTTAAAGTTGGTTTGGAGGCAGATGGCCGCTAACCATTCTAGAGCTGTCAGTTTAGGGCAAGAGCTGGTACGAGCCAGCTATCAGACTGGTTCAACGTGTTGTCGAAATGTAAGTAATCTTCCGACTACCGTGGCTGTTGGTTTGTTCGTTGAGCTGGGCAATTTGGTTGTAAACGTTTCAGCACCAGTCGAGGTGACATCATCAGCGAATGGAAGCGCGTTGAGGTTGGAAATGTGCAACTGTTGCGCGTGCATGGATTGATGTAGAGTCTAGTCACCCCGGTCGCAGCGCTACGAGCAAGTAACCACCAACTCAACGCTAACACTGAGTCAGTCTCAGTTATCAGACTTACGGACCAAGAAACAGAACTCACGATGAAGAGCAACGAACGAAGATCACAAATGTCAAGTCTCAAGACTACACGGATATCCACCAATCAGAGGAGAGGTCAACCAATAGGCCAATACGAATGCTTACCCAAACGATCAATCTTTGATCAAGATCGACTTGGGTGACTAGACCCTACATCAATTCATGTACGCACAACAACCACCCATTTCCAACCTCAACACACTTTTACCCACAACTCACTGACGATGTCACCTTTACTAGTGATGAAACGTTTGCAACCAAATTGCTCATCCCAGCGAACAAACCAACGGCCATCACTGAGCAACCAGCATCCTCTGCAAGTGCAAACCACTTACTGTGCATTAACCTTAGAGCTACCGTTTCTCGGTACGTGAATGGGAAACATGCTAAACGTTCATAGAACAGATACTGCCCGTACCAGCACTCTATTGAAGACCATTCTGACGGAGCGTTTAATGGATCAATGTGCTGTTGTTTAGAGCACTGGTGTTAGCATCTCCTGAATAATTGTGTACAGGCTACTGCGTGAAATACATTTTCTTTCAATGGGACTTCAAAGAAAGGAGTTTAAATTTAGGACTAAAAGTTACGGGCTATTTGATGGGTGAATAATTTCTAACAGAAAACCCTGAGGTGTCACGTGTTGATGTTCAGCTACTCCTGATGGGAGCATCGTTAGTTTGCGCCATTCAACTCGGGAGTCGGCAAACCGAGTGAATGTTTCAGACAACTAATTTATTGATTCAACTCATGAGTATAATGCTATCAGAGTCTCTTGTGCTTTACAGTTTTTGTGCGGCCTTCTGCAGGACAAAACTAACTAGAATGTCCTGGCTATCGTACGAATAAGCATGCAATTTTAAATGTCCTGAATCTAAACTGTTATCCACCCATGGAACCAAATTCTCTAAAAGTACTACTGTAGTGTGTACACCCCCAGGACTTCAAAAACAGAGCATTATTCACCGTCTTGCCTTTATTCGGATCGCTCGGGGTTAGTTTGAACTGGAAGGGCGTGACGCACCAGAATACGGATTTTGGATCAATAAATGACCCCCCAAATACTGTCAGCAATGTAATGAGTGTCGGAACTCGCTATACGCTTGCAAACCTTTTGAGTCATCACTCCTGGGGACATCATCAGCGTGAAGTTGGATGGGGACAGAACAGCGAAACTGCGATAAAGCTTACCTTCAAATAGCCAATCACAACAAGACATACAAAATACTCTCAAAAGCTATTTAAACGCAAGCAAGGTAGCAGGATTTATGCACTTAACGGGGCCATGAAAATGTTCGCACGATTTTCGACAAACACGGTTAACATGTTAACAGTCACCTGCTCTACAACCAATTAAGGCCCCCAAGCTATCAATATTCCGGTATACTACCATTTCGACGGAGTGCCAAAAACACAATCCAGCTTAAGGCCGTGAATTCTTTTGACATCAGTTTACCACCAACCGGTCACCGAACAAATGTTCCGACAAGCTGATGCCGTCAGTTATAATATGATTAAAGAGGCTGAGGTCTTTCGTCGGAAGATACTTCTCATGATTGATTGAGTTCCATCCCAACAAACCCGACATAAAGAAATTGGTTATTAAGACAGATCTGGGAAACAAGCATCAGCTGGTCAAACTTGGAACTTACGGCAGTCGAGTTCGTCTGATCCGTCGTAGCAGTCCTCTCGGCCATTACACTTAAATGGAGCGGGAATACACTCGCCAGAGAGACAAGCAAATTGAACTGGTGAGCAATGGGGAATCTCTAAAATTAGATAACGGGCTTCAATCACCGACTTGTTCAGAAGCAGTACAACAAGACCCCTGACAGACTGGATAAAGAATACCTAAAATCTGACTACTGTTGTCTACCGTTTCGTTTGCATTATATACACTTGGATAGACAAACAACATTTTCTGAACCTTCCACCACTTTTATGTAAACACCGCAGGAATGGACAAATAAGCTGAGAAGATATCCAGCCCGTCCTAGTTGTGCTCGCACGTGCTGCGTTCACCTGAACCCATGTTCTACTAAGTGCCCCAGCATTGTTCTGTTAAAAGAATTTCTGGCTGGATTTCTCAGGCCATTCATGTGTTTAAATGTTCATTAGCAGTTTGTTCTACATTGCAGGACAACACACTCACCACAGTGTGGCGCCTTCTCATCCGATCCATCCGGACAGTCAGCGCGTCCATTGCATAGGTACTCATTTCGAATGCAAGTCCCATCTCGACACATCGTTTCCATGGGTGCACACGGAGAGTCAATCAGAATTTCAGTGAGGTTCATTTCACCAGTAGGATAGGAACATCTACAAAGAATAACAGTCAAATCAAGACCAGATTCTAATAACATAAGACGAAATGTCAACACCGCGTAGTCCCGTGTTAGGAACTGCGCGCAGCGGGACACACAAAACCATATGACATTTGACCATGTGATTTACCTAAGTACTAAACCCCGGTCACGTTCGGTGAGGTCGGAAATTCGAACCAAAACTGTCTCGTAGTTAGGTTTGTTGACGATAAAACGAGGAAGGTGAGCAACGTCCGTTCCATTCCCCAGAGTGACAATAGGAGGTACACCTGGTTTGATTGAACGGCATTCGATCTCAACCGATCCGTACGGGCGCCCCACTGGTCTTTTAGGTCGGAGTATAGGTCCACCACCTGTGCAACCAGAGGAAGGCATGGTAGTCTTTGAAAATTGCCATTCAATTCGTGGGAACGATAAAACTAGTCAACTTAAAAATCAGCGATATCTAATCTAGATAGCACGGCATCACGATGTCGGGTGGCTTTATTTCGCGATTGCTCGTTATCTTATTAGTTGTTCATCTCCAATGCAGTCCTCGTTCTTTTAGGTGTAAGTATGTATCCTACTTTTCCGCGAGGCTATTATCGAACTTGAATAAACCGAATCCCTGACATTTCAGGTCGTACAGTACGATGTAACGCATAGAGCATATTAAAAAAAACCTTGGTAAACATTACCTAACCATATATACTACTGACATCTGGTGCCAGTATACTGTGCTTACTCTAACTATTCCAAGGCGTGACTTTCAATATTCTCCAAATATTTGCCGATTGTGCATCAGAGTATATAATCCCCCCACACACACACACGAATCTTGTGAATGCATCCAGGCTTAGCCATTTTCAAGTATGCCTCGTCGTTCAAAGCAGAGAACGCATCAGATGATGGTAGCGTAACGGCGAAACTTCATGGAATAACCTAACCGACGGAATAAATTACATCTGTTTGAAACCGGAGTGGAACATAGATCGCTCGTTTGTTCAGTTTAATCAGCTAACCACTCCACTTACGAAATTACGGGTAGTCCGGTCGGCGGAATTGTTGTATCACTCGGAATTAGTTAAACAACATGTCAAACGGTTTGTTGTGGAGGACTGACCTCAAACTACTAAGCAGTAAATAAATCCAACTTGAACAAACCGATAAGCTCCTTCTAGTCAGGCCAAAACCTGAAAGGAAAAGTGTCAACTGAAAAGAATCCCGTCTCTTATTGATGAGTACGCATAGCGTTAATTTACCCCTTAAGGCTACGGGGTGTTTCTTGAGTACCATTATCGTCTAACGAAATGCTATATTTTGTTAAACTTTCTAGCTACTGGTCTATCGTATATATATAGAAGCCATACAAAATCTTGAATGCAGTGTGTGAGGACTTACCGCATCCGTATTCGTCGGATTCATCATAACAATCTCTTTGACCATTACATTGCAATCGTGCATCGATGCATTCTCCGGACGCACAAGGAAACTGGTTGATCATGCAGCGCGATGGACCTGTGATGGGGAAAAATCGATTTCATGGTCAGGGTTTTGTGTTACAAGAACGAACCCACGGCGGCTAATATCATTACGTCTGTTTGATTCGACACAATCGAATATTTCGACTCAAACGATTTAGGTGACGTGACAAGCGGGTCAGTCGATCGACACTAGCAGGACGGTTACTGGGTCATCATTCGAGACGTAGGGAAAACCATTCACATCGCTCAGTCGTGAACGCGTTCGCCTGTTCAGGTGCATTCAGCTCGTGCTCACCTCACGTGGCAGATTTTCGGAGATCAAATATCGGCACGGCTAAGGGTATACATTACTGACGAGGTCAAATAAGTGTTTCAGTGCTTCCCCCCTTTGGTGTGGACTCAAGAGAATCACATATCATGGTGTACAGACTGCATAAAAGGTCAAGTTCGTTTGGTCGAATGAGAGAGTTCACACATCATTTACAAAGTGTGTCCATAGGTATTGAAACCCCATACTTACCACATCCGCGCTCATCCGAACCATCTGCGCACTCCGGACGACCGTTACATCGCATTCTGATATCGATACATTCTCCGGAAGAACAAGCAAACTGACCTGTAGTGCAACGCGCTGATGATGCTTGAAGAGGGAAATACAAGCATCTAATTAGGGTAGTGCGACTTTGCAAACAAACGTACTAATGGGACACTGCCATGTACGGCGAAGTCCTTAATAGTTGGAGTATGCAGGCAGCAGTTTTATCTGGAGGTACAATGGTGAAATTCAAGAGGATGGGAAAGGAAAATGAAGGCGCTGAAGAAGCAAAACAGATGGCTTCATCGCAGTTTACAATACGCCATCAGGAACGTTGTTTCTGAGGCGTGAAAGTCAACTGAGACAACCGAGTCTTAGAGAGAGAGAGATTTTCAACAAACAAGGGGTTACACTCGCAACCCAGGTCCACCCCGTCGTGTGGGAAGCAATAGGTTTTCGCCGAAATCCTGACCGGATACCGAACAGCGCTGTGCAGGTTAGCGGAAGATGGACTATGCCCACTATCACCATCGTTGGCACCGCTATAGACAGACGGGAGTAAACTGACGTTCGTAGTAGCATTAGCGGTGCGAAGTACGGAAGAGATAAGGTTGTCCGTTAGCGGAAGGCTCACTGATGTGTGGCGGGCTCAAGTGGGCAGAGAGCTTTTCAAAAACTCGTGATACAGCATGATGTAAGTGTTATTCACTGTTAGATTTTGGGCAGTTTTAATAGGTGAGACAGTTAGAGTAGGCCGTTTGCTCACTAAGACAGATAGTTTGATATAACAAAGTATCTCCTTAGGAACAAAATCAGTCACAGGTTACTGTATCACCAGAAGGCTTATGTGATCGTAGGGAAATAGTACGTTTGGAAAGGTTATTACTTCCTCCAAAAGGGAACTCGGAAATCCTCATTAGGCAACTGAAGATTTCTGTTCCTCCATGGGTCATTTCGAAAGGTTGCACGGTAGGGTTTTAGCCACTTCACCGAATTAAGGAAGGAAGAATGACCTAGAAATCATGCAAATCCAAAGATTTTCTGCAAAAAGAGTTAAAGACTTATGTTCGCAAAAAATGTTTCCTCTCGGAATTTTGCTGTAAGTTTTCACATCCGCTTTGAACAGACAGATCCCTGTTGATTACACGCCGCGCGCCAAATTGTGCGAAATGCGGTTGGCAATTTGCTACCTTTGTCTAACAGTTGGTACTTTATGGGGTATCAGATATATTCTCATACAAACTCTGTAAGCCAAAGCTTGGAGCCATACACAAGCAACCCCATCAACATGGTTTCTCAGTCGGGGCAATTTAAGCCGGACACAACCAGGTGTGGGGTTAAAACACTTACTGCAGTGTGGCGGCCTCTCATCAGAACCATCTGGACACTCCAGACGTCCATTGCAGAAAAGCTCCCGGGGGATACATGTTCCATCCCGACACATCATTTCAGACGGACGACATGGGGAATCTATGAAGATTTCGGTGCTACTTGGTTGGCCGGTGGTGCAGTAACAGCTGCAGGTAGAAAAAATGGAGACCTTGACACATGACCGTTTGGGAGAGTCGGTAAAATTCGTTGAACTGCATCGATTTCTATTCAGTAATAATCATAAGCGTAGCTTTTTCACCTTGACTGTCATCATGATTGTGCGTGCATCAGAAGCTACTTCTTCAGGTGACCTTAATTTTGAATGCCCAGTTCATCACGTTGCTGGAAGGTGTGTACGAGATCTTACCCAATCTTGGCCAGTGAAGCACCCTTTTTGGGGTTAACAAGTAGTGTTTGCGTGGTGAATCGGTCCGCCGAATAAGTGCTCCACCGGAGTACAAGATAATGTGGCTAGTCGAGTAATTCCCTCTGATTTAGGAACCCTTGTGAAATCACAAAACGTTCCAGATCACCTCTTTGACAGAAGAACTTGATCGGTACTAAATAATGGAATGCGAAATTCAGTGCATTTTCAAGCGAGTGACCAGCTTCAATTTCTCTAGAAATCAGCATCTTCTGCAAACTCTTGTACCACTTTGCTTTCATAAAATTGTCTAAATGTATTTTAAATACGGGGCTATGCACAATAGAGTGTAGTAGCTGTAGGCCATTCATGTTTTTATGGTCAAAATATTTCATTAAATATATCTATCTGTTTGGAAAGTTATATACGTCCCGGTCTTACGACGCAGTTTGAACATTTCGTCGCGGCAACCACCTGAACCTGTTTCATGATTTATTTCACGGTCCCGCCGTAACCTATTTTACCATGCGTCTCAAGCGGTGAAGCATCAGCGTTGAAAACTGATGTTGTGTTATCGATGATGATGACGCATGTTCATAGTAGGTGTCTGTAGTGTAACGTGGATTCCATGCAGCATTTCAGGTTAATTTTCCTCGATGCACTTTGCTCAGCTATGCTCTGCATAAAGCGTATTCGAGACATCTCCTTCCACCTTATTGGCGACTGCGTTAGAGCAGATATAACAGAGTATCACAAACGTACATGACCACGCAGTCTGAATATCGAAATTCCAGTTGTAAGAGCAGCACATGCTATAGATGGATAATGTACAATGAAACAGGTATAGTTGGCAGACAGGCGAAGATAACAGGTGTAAATGTCACTGCTTTCTACAAAGTACTCTCCTGGCGTCCGGGTCAAGACAGTTGACGCCAAACCCGGAGAAATAAGAGGTGTTTTCGTGTCTTTCGATCATACGCACCCGCAATGATGTTTTCCATAATGTGAAAATTCCGAAAACATTTGGTACAACGAACATAACATCTCCGAAGACATGGTATATCTCAATTCCGACCGCATACCACCTACCTGAACGTGGGTAAGAAGGGCAAATCAAACTGGGTGCATTGTTACGATACTACGCGGGGAGGAGAACAAAATACCGAACTTAAGAAAACCAGCGACGGATGCTACTATACTTATAAACAGAAGCCACTAGAATAACTCTGAATGCTAATGATTTCTGAAGGTCAGAACTGTTGACAGCCCTGGACATTCAGAGCTGAGTGACTCACATTGAGTGTAGTTGTTTTAGGTGTGACAAAATTTCGGCGTTACACAAATTCATGACCGATATGACGTCGGTAAATGCTGCAAACGCTGTGTGCTTATTGATTCCCACCCACTTTGCTCCGTCACGATCTCGGTACCCGCCACCGAGATTACCACAAGGACCACAAGGAAGGAATGACAGCAGCCCACATCACCGAGTCAACATTCCGCTCGCCGTCATCTGGCTTGCGGGCCTTGACGTTGGTCTTTTCCGGGCATCGATAAACTTGCGTGCTACTTGACCCCACGAACGTGGACAAATGAGGTTCATTAGATACTTTCGCTTACTTGTATGTGAACAGTACCGTAGACATTCGAAACCAATCCTTCCATTTGTTACTCGCAATTTTTAAACCAACTTTAGTAAATTTGTTCATGCAAACGCCTTCTAACACCTCAGCCAAATTCCATTACCACTAATTCACATCTGCCTTGCCTTGAAATTTCTTAAAAGCCGCTCCTTATTACGTTTTCTCTTATGTTTCACATAAACATCTGATTCCCAAATGTCTAAAGACGAAGCAGGAAGGTCACTCAAAGTTACATATTCCCTCTGACATTTCAACTGATCAGAGGAACCGTCAATGAGTCAGTAAAGGATTGTACAGGAGACCAAATGCTGGGAAGTCAACTATTAACAGATATACCCATGAAGTGTCACCTATGTCACAAGAACTTACGTAAGTCGTATACGATGGTCTTTTTCTGTCAGATTTCCTATCCGGACAAGTATTGTTTCCAAATTTGGTCTCGTCACCTGGAATCTTGGGAGGGTTTCCACCGGCGTACCGTTTTCCACCCTGAGTGATGGACGAACTCCTGGCACCCTCGAGCGACATTCAATTTCCACTGAGCCATAGGGTCTTACGATGGACTTTTCTGGATTGACCAGCGGAGGCATTTCTGAATAGGCCATAAAAATGCAACGAGTAAATAAATTGAAGCCCGCTTCCGTTTGAGGGACCAGGCTGTAAGACANATATATATATATATATATATATATATATAACCAGTAAATCCATAACGGGAAAGTTCAGCTCGGGCCTACCATCAAGTTATTTGTGTTCCAAAAATTTGACTATAATCGGGGGTGGCGATATGGCGAGATTTGACTTAATCAAGGTCTGCAAACACACGTGAAACAAAGCCTCGAAGTACGTCTCTGCAAAATGTGCTTTTATACGTAGTCAGGTCAGATTCACCAGGGCCCCTGTCTGAAGTATTTTTTGTTTACGCATCTACATAAACTATATCAAAACATTCACTCCCATTTTCTGTCAGTCATTCATGAATAAAAATGGAAAGGCGTGACATGCATGACTTGAACAGTTTTTGGGCTCCAAGAGAGGAACCACAGAATTACCAGTGTAACGACATGTACAACTGATGAAGCATGCAAGTAGTCTCTGGTCTGATGTTCAAGCTCCGCCCCCGCATCTGATGGAAGTTAAAGGCTAATACGGAAATAATGGAACCGCTTTGCACTCATTTATTTTTGTGTAATATTCAAAGAACTTCCAGGAAAGTTAAAGAGCACGCTTAAGAATGTCCACTTTTCAAAAGCATTTTGTCTAATGGCTTGTAATCGCATAGTTCGTGTTTGCTAATAAACAACTTGTCAGTGAAGGACGTTTGTTCTTTCAGCAGTACAGGCCTTGAGACATCTCCGTAGAGTAGGGACGCATATTCTTCAATCTTATCAGAAAAATACTCATACAAATAATATAAAGGACCAAAGGATTAGCCAACCGCAACTTACTCAGCCAATAAACTAGTTTTTTCAAATTGGAGAGTCACTTATAGTTCAGTATAAGGGACATGTTGACGTGAATACAGTTCAACGTATATCGTTTTACGTCAAACTCGGCTCACCAGAACGAGAGATGGAGAGTTTGGAGCATTTTTCAAAAACGTTGTAACCTTCCGGCCACTTTCACAATCTGAATATTTATATGTACATATTTGTACACATTCATAATTGTTGTGGACTACAGTTTTCCTAATATAGTGAACCCGAGTCTGGATAGGCGCTTGATGGCCCGATGCGCTTAGCCAAATCAGAAAAGCAATGAATGTGCGAATCAGCTGATCTACTGAACGCTGACGCGTACAGGCGTGTGTATGCAGCCGGAAACGGGCTGCTTATAAAGAGCACGTGGAAAGTTCTAGGTTGGCCAAAAAATGATACTAAAAATAGAATCAATTTGTCAAGGACAATTGAAGAACAACCAATCAAATCTGTCCCGACGAGAACGGTTATTCTATAGGCAGTTGTGTAGTCCAGTTACGTTGGGAGCTGGTTCTCCTAATAATAATAGGGATAATATGCTTGTGTTTCTTCACTCATACACCCGTCTTTCAGCTTTACAAATTTGCAGGGTCTTCTTAAAAATTCTGTTGAATGTATGATTATTGTGCGCTGAATCAAAGTAATTTTTCACCCAAAGGTTACAACCAGCTCGAGATATCGACTATTGTGCTACAAAATATTAATTCGCTGGAATCGCATCGGTGATGTGGGTATCAAACCAAGAAACATGGTCGTCAACTGAGTAGCCGTCTGAGTTTCCCAAACGAAAGTGCGTTATTTCAGAAGGGGCGCTCTGAAATTTATCAGTGTTCATATCTTTTAGAAAGTACCGCATATAGCTCAAAGTTTGTGGTTCACCAATTTTATCCTAGTTTTGGTGGAGAGGAGGGTCACAAAAGAAATGGAACTGCTTCCCGGTGACAGGAACATCACTAAAGGATTCGGTGTCCGTATCGTAGCTCAGAATGCATGGCGGTAGTGGAAGTTGGACTTCGATTTTTCACCCTGCTGTCATTCTAGTCTGTATGGATGATTGTTGGACGTATTTCGGCACATTTCCTCAGATATCCACTCAGTTGCTTTCACAAAGACTACACTTCTTCCGCAGAGGGATGAATGAATTTACTTTGTTTTACACAGAATCATTTCGATATCTCCCCATGTTTTGTCTTTGAATGGAAATATCTAGTGAGCACGACTGGGAAGTAGGCTGGTAGGAATTTCTCCAACTACATATTGTCTAGTGTGACAACTTGGGCCTTCAGTGAATTAAATGAGAAGAAAGTGTTCAAAACTGCCTACAAACATCAAACGATAGATGTGTCGCTGCCCAATCCATGTTTTCCGGTGGATAGGTTAGAACCGCACTATCGAGCCTCACTTTAATCATAGCGTAGGGATGGTATAGTCACTGCATATTTTTCAAGAAACGTACCAATATTCTTGTTTCGTAAAGTGAACCCTCTCAGCATGCATCTCCCTTAAAGGGACCTTGCATTCTTGTACTCACATGCACGTTGGAATTGCTGGAGATGGAGACTAGATGAGTCCCTTGAGGTCAAAAGCTCATTGATGTTCTTTCGCATAAGGCACAACATACAGGCTGCATCGTGGTAATTTTACGAAGCTTTTCAATGAAATTTGTTTTATTTTCGAATTAAGTAGTTTGAGATGGTTGTTCAAAATCCACAGACAACCCAAGGCCGGTTTAACCTTGCTTGGGTCTCGTGAGGTAGGCAGAGCTCCTGGAAGCTGACTTGAACAGCAGTTTGATGAAATGTCTACTTTAACACTCGTATGCATGATGAAACTGCCGAGACTGCAGACTCGCTGGAGTCCAGAACCGAGCGGAACCGGTGATGGGCTGTCAGCGGATTTTGAGGAGTTGTCCCGTACGACTTAATTCTAATAGTTCCAACATCTGGTTGTTATCCCAAGGCTACGGATCTTTTCTTTCATGTTGATAATGAGACTCAGTCTGGCTTTACTGGTAGACGATTTAGGTAGACCTATTTTGTTCTGCACCAAAATTTTAAATAGCTACACATCAGATTAGCTCGCAGCCATCTTGCGTGCATACAAACAGCATCATGCAGTCACAAGTCACCGGTTAACTTGATGGCTTGATTTCTGCGCAGCCGCTTGTCCCTGATTTCAACTAGTCATAAAGCTGGAAAACGATTATCTGTCGGAAACTCAACAGTACTTACCACATCCTTGTTCGTCCGATCCATCGTAACAATCTTGACGGCCATCACACCGTTTCTCACTTCCAATACACTCTCCTGAGGTGCAAGCAAACTGATTTGAGGGGCACGCTCCTATGCCAGCTAGAAGTAAGCGGAAGATATTGAGGGGTGTATTTATACACGCCGTTGTTTTTGTAAGCCACATGTGAATAGAATTTAGCTAATCTGATTGCATGCTATCCCTGTCAGGTAAACGGGAATCTTGATTCGACAAGTTGATAGGAGTTAAACGAGGAGAGTGTATTTCTTGAAAGGAGACTATCCTACTTTTTGTGTCGACATTTGATTAGTTCGGAGTTAACGGAAGGTCAAACAAATCGGTTTTAAAATCTGCAAGAAAGTGGTGAGTTGGTAAGCCCACCGTACACCATCGCTTTCGGTCGTCGGTATGGTTTGCAGTGTGTAAAAAAACCTGGGATATAAAGGATCTTTACACTGACTGTGTTGCTCCCCTCCGTTGTTTTGATAAAACCCGAATAATTGCACCAGGACAGAAACAGAACTGTTTAGATGAGGGTGATGTGAATAAAAGCTCATCACATCTCGCAATTGCCGATAAAAATGCTAGAAAATCCGAAAAGTCAAATTATATATATTTTTCAACCCCTTGCAAGTGAACAAAAACACCGCAAATTCGGCCATCGATTGGACAGCCGCAACTGGAAAACAAAATTATGATCGTTGAAACAACAGCAGCGGCGATAAGTGGCCCGAGTTAAGTGAATTTGCTTTTCAAAATATGGATGTTTCCAACCTGTATATCGTAGTTGTTCGACGATTTCTGTCCCAATTCTTCTGGTTAACAACCCTCTTCGACTCTGTTTATTTCGTTTATTAGATCGCTAAGATTAAGCTTAGGATTTCATAACTCTTCGAGCTCCGATAATGAGATGAAGTGAACCAAGGGCGACAGGAAGTCGCGGCCTCTGATGTCACGTTTGTCATTGTCTCTGTGCGTTCTCCCGCAAATTGCCTTTTAAATAGTAACAACTTAAGTCGCTTTCCTATACACTGAAATTATCACCGTCTACTGGTCTGCGTTTTCGAAAAGCGCAATTTTTCCACTGCCCAGTGCACGGATTGACTTGACTGATTTCGACGTAAATATTGCTGTGAAAGCGACTGACAGTTTAGATGTAAAGAAACTAAGATTAATGTTGCATCCATGAGCACTGACTTAACCTAGATACGGTAATGACAATCAACGGCACAGACTAAAATTCTGGCAATAAAAATCGGAGTTCACGTTCAGTACATATGACAATATTAGGCCCAGCTATATCGCGTATACTGATTCTCAAGGTTCGACACTCTAAAACCCGGTTTGTCAGAATAGGAGTTATTGGAGGCAGTTGGTAGCCGAACGCCCGTGCAACAGGCCACAAAAGATCAGGCGATACTGAACTACGATTGCTCAGCTGGTAATATCGGGAAATTGGAGAATCTCAACCCTGTAAGGGAAGTCAAGCTATGCTGAAAAACTGATACACACTGCAGAGCTGCTTCGTCCTTTTTGGGATTCATCAGTAGTACACATCTCACGAATTCTCAAGACGATTCGTAACTGCAACTTCCGAGATGATAGTTAAAGATTAACCCGTCCGGCCGCTAGTGGCTGAGCAACACTGTCATTAAATCACCTCCAGAGCGGATCTAGCGTCACTCATTCTTCTGTCATGGAACCCCGTCACGTAGTTGACTAGTTCCACGATCGATTAACGTCAGAGTTTAGGGATGAGTGATCACCAAGCTGAGTGAGTGGGCGTGTCTGTGCGTCTTCTTTCTGAATGGTATTCGCTGACGCAAATATGTGCACGTTAGGAGTAAAAAAACACAATGTATGGCAAAGTGAAAACCAGTTATGGAGCAAATTACCTAGCAGGAGTGAAAACGGTGATGTTGCTTTGCTCAACACATGAAATTGTTTCACCTCCGTCTACTATACGATTGGTTATCGCATGTCTGCACTGACATTACGGCGATTGGGACAGCGAATAGGACAGATGCAAGTGTAAAGTTCAGTGCAACACAACGCCAAAGTAGTCCGAGAAATGTAGCATAGCTAGAAGTTGAGTTCGGGTATGTATACATTTCAATCTTACTAGAGGATGGCTTGGAAACATCACAAACGAGAGATTCAGCTGGGTTCCAGGTGATTCTCTCGCAAAACCAAATTTGTTTGCAAATGAGTGTATTTCGCTAATTCCGTGCAATTTGGTTTCAAGTAGAACATAAGGTTGACGGAAACTCGGAGACTGCGCCTACCTGATGAGCCCCAAGAAGGGCGAAACTGGTCGTGGGCTGTCGAAGAATTTTCAGCAACCTTATGAGTAGCGTGGTACGCCTATACATGTATCGCGATATTTCGAATATTGTACCAACTTAAACATGAGGTTGCCTGGTGCAGCACATCCAGTTTCTTAGAAACACCATAAACGAGAGATTCAGCTGGGTTCCAGGTGAGTCTCTCGCAAAAGCAAATTTGTTTGCAAATGAGTGTATTTGGCTTGAAGAAGTTTGTGCAACCAGGGTGCCGGCAGGCCTACCGGGCACACGTCAACCGTATACACAATAAAAAACAACAAGTATCCTGTTCATGAGTTACGGCTATATTATAGTTATAGTTCTATTCGGCAGTCTATGATACATGATACAAACAAATGGTTTCTACCTGCGTTTTACAAGATAACGCGGGGAACATTCTCTAACTATCGCATGTGAGATAAGGCGAAATTGCATAAAACGTAACCATATCTTTTCTCGGGTGGTTTTTTATAACATTGTTATAAGAATGTTAATAAAACGGCCTATGGGTATTTTTTCTAGGAATGCTCAGTGAGTTAAGTATGTCCCTGGTATTCTGTAAAGACATGTGTTGACGACATATCTGGGAAATGTGATAGCACTCCGGAGTAGGCACCATAAACGATAACTAAGAGCACGGCTTACAACAGTGTGGTGGACGTTCGTCTGATCCATCTCGACAGTCCATTCGACCATCACAGAATCTTTCACGTCGAACGCAGGAACCATCACGGCACATCATATCCGTCGGCGGACAAGGCGATGTAATGACAATCTCGGTAACGCTGGGAATAGATGAACCTGCGGTACAGCTGAACGTGGATAAACAGAGAAGGGTTAAGCGCGCAACGTACTGCAGGATCAGAGTTAAGCTTCGCTATAGGCCCGGAACGCATATGTTGTCCTAGGCTGCTTTTGTGTGATGTGGAAATTTTTAAAGCTTATCAGTAAACTGGAATTAAAATTCCAGAGCAGAGGAATGAGGAAAAATTAAAATGACCGGACTCAACCAACTGACCAGGGGGCTTAAAAAGTGGTGATTGTGAAAAGAGGATTTTATTTGTGGTGATACGAAACTTTGTCAATGGCGCCACAGGAGGCTCGTGAAAAGTGCCTTTTTCAAACACTACACGAACGCAAGGATGACCACCACCAAAGTGGTACAGAAGTAAAATCGGTTGGTGACTGAATTTGGAATCCAGGAATCATCAAGATGAATGCAGCGATAGACAAACGTTGCAGCACGTGCGCACACCAGACGACGTGGCAGGCGTGTGTAGTGTACGGACAAACTAGAGTAACATGTAACAAGTGGAAGTGTTTGTGATTTAGAGATGTTTGAGGTGGAAAATTCCAAATAACGGTTTCACAGGTGGGCACAGAGACCCAGTACCAGTATCCGACCGGGATAGACGGAGAATGACGCCACACACCCGTTTAATAGATGTGGTGTCGGAAAAGGATCAGCTAATATCAATCGTTTGTCCATCCTTGACCACAAACGTTGGTCAAGTGTCGTCTGGTTCTGTGTGAACTCCCATGATATGGCAGGTGCTTATGTCATTGAAATCGATTCCTATCAAAGTCCTTCCTGAGCATTGTCCACATCTTATACATTAACCACAAAACATGTCGAAAGCGTAAAGTGATCCGTTGTGGTTTCCGGCCCTGAAACTCAGCAGAAAATAAGGCGATGCGTGGCTTGATTGGATGCTGAAAAGCTAGAAACACTGTACGGCTGCTTCATCCTCATACGAAATAGTCAGAAATGTCCATGTCATTAAACTCAGAACCCACGACCTCCCGGCTAATAGTTTGAACCATCAACCGTTGCCCAACAAGCAGTTGGTCAGTAGTAGGATGCACTCGCACTAACCACGTGATGTACATTCCGCGATTGAAGGGTGTGGCGCTACATCCTGTCTAAATGAAGGTCAATCACGCTACCGATCTGCTGGTCGTGGCCGAACGGCTAACTATTCAGCCGACCCACTGGGCGGTCGGGGGTTCGGAAAGACCCTGGAGTTTCATGAGATGCATACCGCTGATGATTTCCGGTAAGGTTGAGACAACTGTACAGTGCTTCTCAGTTTTGTAGCATAGGATAGCCTCATTTATAACGCAAAATCTCTACTGAAACTTCCCAAATCTCCTCACACTATCAACAATGATCAGACACACATCGAGACTTCTCATGGATTTGGATGTTCCTGGAGCTAACTGGCAAGTGTACTTTTGCTGTCGGTTCAGTGCGGCTCAGCGCCTAATCTGAGCTCTGACTTAGGGTTTTTCGATCTGAACTCCGCTGAACGAACGTGGTGAAAATACGAACGTTTCGCTGTCGTTGTCGGAAGTTCACAACCTACATGCTGTGTGACTTTGCACGACCTCCACACTCAGCAATTCAGCTCTCTACATACGCACGATGGCCAAATTGTGTCAATTTACTTTTCAGTTTATCAGTAGTTTAGGTGATTCCAACAAACCCTTTACTCCGAGTGGCACGAAAAACCCGGAAAAGACAGGATCACAAGTTACAATGATTCGAAATCGGTTACTCGAGGAGGGACTTCATCCGAAGCAATTTATAGGTTCTCCGTTGTGTTCAAGACAGCGAGCTTGTCTTGAATGTTCCGATCATAGTACATCGATAAGGCCATCAAGGGCCCAAAACACTAAAAGAATTAGCAGTGTTAAGCGAAATGCTTTCATCTGTCACTTAAATGGCTCTTGCAACGTGATTGTGTCCGACGAAGGTACTCATATTTCGACAGCCACAAATTTTCCTACAAGGTCTGATATTGAAGAAGTGTGTGTACCTTACGACAGGGCAACGAGTTGACCAAGTATACATTCCCTTCTGTTCTCTTCATGAAATATATCCAGTTTTTTGTCCATAACGAAAACTACTCAGTAGTATGTTGCTCCGAGTCCAGAACACAAACGTGATCTGGTTGTGTGGATTTGGAAGGCATCACTGGCTGAGCTAACCTTGGGTTGCAGAGTGGTTTAGGGAACATGAGTTTGGAAGACGTACAAGAGCACAAAATACTGGTCCATGGTTCTCAGGTCAGCACTCTCAGCAACAATGCAAAAACTGATCTCGAATGCAGTGATACACAAACCTGAGAAGCAGTCCATGTTCACGTTCGGTCAGATCCGAGATTACGACAACTAAATGCTCCGCTGATGGTCGACTGATTTGGAATCTTGGGAGCTGTTCAACTGAAGTTCCATTTGCCAGCAGTATAGATGGGGAGACTCCCGGTACACCCGAACGACATTCCAAACGATAGGTTGTGTATGGACGAATGTATTCTTTGCGGCGAGTTTCACTTGTCGAATCTGCATAGGGTGAAATTGAGTGCAAGATTGTCTGGTTGATTAGAGGAAGACCCATCACGAGGTGCATAACAAGGTGTTGAGGGCTATTCTGAATTATTATTGGATGAAAAGTATGCTGTTTTTCCATGCAACACGACTTACGGCAGTGAGGTGGGCGTTCATCCGACCCATCCAAGCAGTCCATTCGTCCGTCGCAGAACCTTTCACGTCGAACGCAGGATCCATCGCGGCACATCATGTCCGTCGGTGGACAAGGTGATGTGATGACAATCTCGGTAACGATGGGAATCGATGTTCCTGAAGTACAGCTGAAAGTGGAAGGGAGACAAAATATAAGGGCATCGCGAGTGTCCAGTTTCTACCCATAAACGGGTGGTGTGGATATCAATACAGACGCCACTATCACTGCTTCGCTACTTAAAAGAGCACCAATATGGTCAGTGAGAATTTTCAGATATTCGGAACTCTGCGCCCGTTAGAAATTCTTGATTACGTGACACTGTGAATTGTGGGTAAAATATTCATTACCAGTACCACTTATATGACCACGATTTACACATGAAACCAACAGTTGACCCCCGATTCGGGTAGACCTCAATTAATGTTTGAAATCGCTTGTGTGACTCAGATCATTCGAAAGCGTATCACACCCCGGAATGGAAAATTTCAAACTAAGTTCTAGGAAATTGTTAGACCTGCCCTGAATTGTATTACTAAAATACAATAAGCAACCTTACGAATAAGTCTTGTCTCAGTTGGACAGTTTCCTTGAGATTCGAAAGTGGGTCATTGGTGGACTAGCAAGGTATGCACAACGAGTAAGATTTTGAACCCCGCACTCGGCGTGGCTGGTGAATATCAATTGGACTAAATAGGCCAGGGCGTACACACACGCATGCAAGGACGTATCATTGGCAACTCACGGACAGGGATGTTGTTGGTAATTCGCTCCTGCACCACTTTTGGGAAAACATCTTCTTGACTGGTAATACAACCAAGAAGTTCGAAGAACTTATCTCTTATTTCCACATGTAGATTGTTAACGAAACTTGACTCTCACCAGCGGAAACTTTTCGCATGCAAGTTGAGACGTTACCTTCCGTTCTGAAGTCCTCGCGCATTTCCAATGGATTTATTGTGTTACTAAGCAGATTGAGAGTGTCATGTAAGTCTGGTCTATATTCTTGTAACTAACAGTCACTCTTACACGTGATACACTACTCACAGGATTACTGAAAACTCTTCGACAGCAGCACATTCAGTTGTCTAGGAACATCATAAACGAGAGATTCAGCTGGATTCCGGGTGT
>SJOL01005999.1:195279-236176 GCA_004794785.1 Opisthorchis felineus
GAAGTAGAAACTGCAGTGTAATGGAAACACAGTGACACTGGTGATTTCGAACTATTTGCCGGCATACCCGAGGTTGCTATTTGCCTTAGGATACGACTCAGGACAACTTTAGAATCGAGCGTCCAACTGACTTATGGCTGACTAGGACAGATAAGATCTATGGACCGAATTCAGCAGCAGAGTAAATCAAGGTATCTCGAATACCAAGCTCAGATCTCACGACTGTCCGGGGTACCAGGGGGTGCGGTATTCATCCTGGACAACGCAGATTAGTGTACATATCCGTATATCCTACCTGTGAGATTGCTTGCTTCTTGAGTGGGATGAGTAAGGAGTTTCGAAGCCGTGACCTCCAGCCAGTAGTTTGAACGCTTAAGCGTTCGACCACGAGTTATCGATCAGCACTGTGATTAATTCACTTAGATAATTCCCTTAATTCCCCCTCAGAACACTGCAGGCTAGTGTGCTCCAACCAGGCTGTTAAGCTCACTCTCACGCTCATACACAACCACATTCTCGTTTGGTCGACGGTGCCTCCGATTACGTCAACTTTAGTCAGAGCATCGTATTGATTCCACTCCAGTTTCCTACCATTCGCTCAGCTCTGCTGTAACTAGTTGTCCATTTAGTGTGTAAGATTTTCCTGTCTGTTCACGAACATCTGCTCTCGGTTGTTCACTTACACACAGAAGCACGCACGTATGTGTGCAGGTAATAGAGCGTGCGCTAGCACACTCACGCTATCAGCACACTTGCCCTGATGATCACTTACTTCCGAATTCACTAAGTAATTTGTTGTAATTCTGTACAACACCGGTGATTGTCGCTTGGTGTACGGACACCCTGCTGCAAGTTGCGGGCAATAAGCGCTGTCTCTGGGTGGAATTTTTGCAATGGGAATTAGATTCCAGGAATCAGATAAGAAGACGGAGTATACCGTTAGGTTTATTGGGCACTGATATTGACGGTTACTTATCAGTTTGTGAGTCTTGGATAATTTGTTTGGCTTCAAGGATAGAGTGCTAGTTTTCAACAGACCAAAGAGCTTTTGGGATGACAACTCTCCTGGGTTTACTTTTGGATGTACAGTTTAACATAGAATTCAACAACGAGTGTTCTGTCAACTCGTCAGGAAACCAACGAGAGTGATGATCTTAGCAACTCCATTGATTCTGAGTTTTGCTAATTACGAGGTTCTCAGACAAACTGGAACAATTCCCTTTGGAGCACGATTGGAAAAAGCTGACTATATGGTCCTGTGATTTCGACTGTCTTATGGGAATCAAGCTCCTTTGGTAAACTAATTCCAACCGAAGATCTTTGTTCACTGGCTTAGTAGATGGGCCGGAGTGTGTGCGCTGATTTGCTTCCGGAGTCTTGATGGCAGTTCGTTTGTAATAAGGTACTATGCCTGCTACCAAACCACATCCACGTCAGAAAACGCACATCGATTGCAACTTACAGTACTACAAGGATCCATAACCCGATGACATCCACAAGCATAGCAACAACTATACTTGTCTTAGTTACAGTGATAATAAGAGTTGCGTACATAGAAAAGGGTGTGGAACAAAAACTCACAGCAATCCTTTTCATCCGACCCATCGAAGCAATCTTGGCGGCCGTCGCAACGTCGGTTAATTCCAATACAGTCACCTGACTGACAGGTAAACTGATCAGGTCGACAGCCTGTCGGTCTGGCCTCTAGAATTAGAGAAAGCTAGTTGATTTTTCGTAACGTGTGCTCATGTAGGGCACGGCATCACTAAGTCTTACTGGACTTTATGTCACAAGCGGATTTCGAAGTAAAAATATGTCCGCTGGATGGATTCCTGACATCCTAATTTCAAAACCTCAATTTCATTCTCAGGGGTCACACTGGTCTGGTTAGGCAGAAGAAAAGAAGACATTAGTAAGTACCACATCTCATGGGCGAAGGGATAGGCTTGAGATACGTTGTAACTGACGTCAAGTCGAGCTCCAGAAACTAGGTGATGGGAAAGACTGACCCAACAAGACCACCGCAGCTTTACTGCGAACACGCGAGTGAAAAACCGCAGGTGACGTCGATATATTTTAAGCGCACTTCTGACCTTGAGTCAGGGCTACCCTGTCGATGTTGATTGACTTGTCACTATTGCTTCCAGGTCACGTCTGATTAGTGGACCATTGTCACTCGTCGCTGATTGGCTGTTTGAACGTTCATACGATAGCAGGCTTTTCAGGCCCGAGACTCAGCGGCGAGAGTCGATTCACCCTCAAGCAAAGCGCAAGCTTAATGATTGGTTCAAAACTTACCAACAGACAACGTCACATGTTCACCATTAGCCCAGGTGCAAGAGGCTTAGCAGTCCAGTGGGATGTGACCGTGGATTGTGGGTGCCCTAGATACGGGCCACGGTTCAAGCCCTCTTATCCACCTCCCGCATTTACCACTAAATGACTACGTCTAGATTAGTTAGTTCGTTCTTCGGCTTTGTGACGCTTTATGTCGTTATTGGGAAAACAATCGTGGAACATGGGTCCGGCAACAGATAGCACAAGAAATGATATTATTATTTAGACACGTTTCGTTGTCACTTGTGCTGACAGTCATAAGCAGCACGAAATTATGATTTCCAAAGGTGAAAATTTTCGAGAGCTCCAAAATTTAACCGGGTTACTGAGTGTAAAAATTCTCTGGTATGGAACTGAGTCTATTTCTAGATATCTGTAACCAAAAATTCCGCTTTCCTTTTGTCCCCCTGTTGAAGGAAGTGGCATAGATAAACCGACTAAGGAGGCCGGGTGAAGTGGGAGAGATCGGCGAAGAGCTTCTTTGTGTTTTGCACATATTTTTCGCAGTGTTCACCTGTGTTCGGCACTTGATATACGTGTGGATTGTTAAACTGCATGCAGCGCACGTGAGATACTTTGAGATTTCCTAGAATATACCTGCAAATTATGGGAGATGACTTTTTCGCACGTTTTAATTTCCCAATTTCACCCATTGTTTTTGAGTAATATGTGACTAAATGGCTCACGACATTGCTTGCGGGTATACTCGATTTGAACGCGTGCGCCTTCTGGCTTGTGGGCACAGTAACCAGTCAGAATGAATCGCTTGCCGTCGGTGGCCTTTCCCGAAGCGAGCTTGGAGTAATAGGCGGTTTTGGATGTTCTGGGGGTTATTTGCAGGAGTGTGACCTTCCTGACAAGATGTCTAGTTGTGTTCGATGGCTTAAGCTGCATAAGTTATCGTTCACGTAAGGAAAAATGAGCTGCAATCTCTTGAATATGATATTTTAGTGAGGACCTGAATTTCAGTGTTATGTGAAGAAATGGACGGAATTTGGCCTGAGCCATGGCAAAGTTTGCACTTTGTGATGCATCTTCCCGTTGGGTTCAGTATCTTCGAGAATGTGCAGTGGGAAACTAGAGCCTGTGAGATGGACCTTTCGTATAAACAAGAGGGGGGATAAGAATCACCCTGACTCGCACACAATCACTATGGCTTTAGTTGAATACGCCTGCTGGTATAACAAACAACCTCTTACAGTTACACGAACCCTGCCCCACCTGTGTGAATTCACCTAATTATTGATTTCCCGCGGCAAAATTGACCTTGGATTTTCGGAAAGCGGGTACTTAATTTTTGAACCAGAAGCTTCCCATTATAAACTTCACACAAAACATCCAGGAAAAATTCCCAACAAGGTGTTCCATCCTTCACCTGCGATCTGCTTATCAGAAAATGCATTTGGTTTCACCACTATCTTAGAACTTTAAAGCGGAAGAGAGAAAAGCTTACCGCATCCCCATTCATCAAATCCATCTTTGCAATCGGGCGAGCCATCACATTTCTTCTCCTGTGGAATGCACTCCCCACTAGGGCATCGCATGTTTGGAGGACTACAGTCTGTGCTTGCTGCAATTTTGATAAGACAAAAGAAATCATCAGTTGAAATGTTATGGTTCTGAAGAATTACGCCAAGCAGTTTTATTCTTGAAAAATGCCTGTCACTCTGTGTGAGACGATAATTTGTTGTAGTCGGACACTTGAATGACTTGACGGAACACTAAATTGGCCTCTGCTCCTGATCGAATGATTTATCATTTCTAGCAAACTTCACGTTTATTTTATATCAGGTTTTCGACATCGTGCTCTGCTTATAATTCATCAATTATCACTCGAAATTATCTGCATACTTATTCACTAGTTTATTAATTATACCAATATGTTACTTCGTTGGACTAGCTAAGTCTCTCACTTTCAGACTTGGAGAACAGAAAGCGTGGACGTTTTCTAGGATGATCCTTAAAAAGTAATACAGGTTCCAGTTTCATAAAGGAAACTACTCACAACGTTGCTGAAAACTCAAGAAGGGCAAAACCGGTCGTGGATATCGCACCAACTGAAAAATGAGGCGGTGTTTGTGCAGCACATTCAGTTGAAGAATATCATTAACGAGAGACTCATTTGAGTCTCCCGTGAAGAACAAATGGATTTGCAAATGAGTGTATTTGCCGAAATCAGTCTAATTTGGGTTCAAGTAGAACATGAGACTGACGAAAACTCGGTGACTGGGCTTACCGGAGGAGCCTAAAGAAGGGCGAAACTGGTCGTTGGCTGTCAAAGAGTTTTCAGCAACCTAGTGCGTAGTTTCCTCTATGAAAATATATTGCAATATCTCGAATATCGTACCAAATGGAATATGAGGCGGCCCTTGTGCAGCACATGAAAATTTGGTTTTCACAGCACGTGGAAACCAAATTGATTTGCAAATGAGTGTTTTTTGTCGAGTACAGGTTTCATCCATTTAGTTGAAAATGGTTTGTTCTAGGATAGGGTGCCTAATTATTTCGTTGAAGCAAAATAAATACGATGTCGCTGAAGTGTCATTATCATATTCTTGTGCTGGGACCCTCTCCAGCAAACATCGGTAAGATAGTGTGGACTGAACTCAGCACTAAAGTCGGTCAATGGGCCTTGATTAATCGACCTGCATATCTCATCGGGTGAGTTATCGTTGCTGATTGATTTAGTTTACAACCGATCTGAAAACTAGAGATCCACGTCTCTTTTTCACGTCCAGTACGCTTCTGTGAACTAAACCAAGCAACAGTAGTTGACGTGCCATCTGTCCTCACTCTCCTTCAGCCCTGCGTTTTCTTCTCTGTCCAAGACATCCGGCGGTGAAGAAACCTCTTTGTATTTCGGTCAAACCATTTACCACAGATTTTGCAAAAATGCACCGAAGCCGCTGGAATGAAAACTATGATGTGCGAACTGATTTCTTTCCTTTCATCTTGCTTGGCTCATTCACCCACGCCAACTTTAATTTTGTCAGGTGAGCCACTGAAGTGCAACTTTTAGAACATTGCACTCGGAAATACACTTGCAGTTTTTACTGTTCATATCTTAAAACCATGAGTTGTACTTTTATATCCGAATGTTAGAAGAGATCTTTACTATATTTTTAAGGCCCAATGTGGTTGACAGTTACTTTTCCGTCCGGACGTAATATGCCGCAGCAGAGCCCGTGTACCATATATCAGATCTTACCATCTCACTCAGATAAATTATGCAGAAAACTGCAGTTACACGCTCTGACTACATAGGTTTGTTTGCAGAATTAAGCGGTCCAGAATGATCGGCAAGTGAACCGATGAAATGTGAAGAGCAGAAAAATCGATATTTGAAGGTTATGTATTCGATAAAGAAGTCGGACGATTAGACTGGTGATAAGTCAATGAGTACGCAACTGTTGGGAATACAAAAGCCAAAAAAACAAGGCGTGAGCTGAAGACCCGGAAAATTAAAATTTCGGTATGAATTTTATTCAACTAGGTTGCTCAGCACTCCCAGGATTAGTTTAGTGACGAAGCTGAGCTGCGCATGGAGAGTTATCCGAGGACAGTTCAAACCATTACCGGAAGGATCAATGAATTCAGCATTCATAATGGAGATAATGGACGGACAAATTTTTGTTTGCTGCCCATTCGTTTGTAATTTGTTTTCGGAACATTCTTGCTTGTAAATTAGTAGCTAGTTGAACCAACCAGACCGGGAAAAATAATCTGGGTCGGACTGATCGAATAAGGATAAATGTAAATGTACTTTAATGTTCCCAAAGACAGGAAGTTAAAAGTACACCATAAGCCAAAAGTACACCTTATAGGCCATAATACGTGTAAAGGCAGCCTAAGCTGCCTGTAACGCATCTGACTGAAAATCAACGAAACATACAGAACTGTAGAAATGCTGATAATTAGTGACATTATGGCCAGGATTTTCCAGAAATGTTGTCGAAATGGGTCCATTAATCGATCATTTTTCTCAATGTTTGCATAGGTATTGTAGTATGTGGAGAGTGTTGGAATGTGGCTCACAGACTTGTGTATCAAACAAAATGAAACAAATCGTTTCAGGTCAGGAGTACATTAGAGGTACGGTGAAAGTTAGTGTATTTTATGTTTTGATATCTGTTTATGTTTACCTATCATAAAATACATTAATGCACAGCTGGATGACTTATGAGTTAACATGAAACGGTGTGAGTGGAATTTGTATGACACTAACCTAGTTAGAGTTTGTGATGTTTACTGACACTTGTAGAAGCAAGGATGCATGCACCATGTTGTAGGAGATAGATGTGCCCTAGCCCTTCAAGTGTTCCTCAAATGACGGTGACTCGAATGAGGATTTTTGTATGCATTTCCATAGGAGGTTTGTCAGTATGAGCTGATATCTAAATGTACCGCCACTGTGTACTAACCTCATCCAAATACTATAGTAATCCGGAAATAAATTTGGCAGTTCTCTGTCGCTTTAAAGCGGTTTTGAGAGCACCGAAAACAAACCTGCAAAAACTGCGACTGAACCATCTTTGTTGAGTACCTTCTTCCGATTGGATGGCACTGTGCACCAACATTCAGTTGTATCTCATACATGAATATCAGCTCATAAACGTACAACGGAAATGGGGTTGTTTTACCCCCGAAACAGACTGCATTTGCCTATGAAACATTAGCTACTCACAAGTAGTTCATCGTATTGCAGCAAACTGCATTAGCTGAGCTTGACCGCGGATGTAAGGATGGGCATAGGTATGTTTAATTCGATAAAGCCTACATGTACTGAAAGGGTCTTTTAAAGACAGGTTTGAAATGTCCATAAAACATTCAAGTTGTCCGAGAAACTCCGGGTTTTGATCAAGAGTTTTCATTAGGAATCTACTTTTCAGTGTTCTCATTGTCTCATGCCACGAGATTAGCAGGTACGTTCACCGTGGAAGCTGTCCAGTGCGACTAATAGTACCGTTCCATTGTACTTTCCCATTTGTTTCACCACCACCGATCTAGCGATATAACCGACGAATTTTCAAAGGTGGCCGATGAGTTATGGGTTTCGTTCAGTGCTGCAGAATGAACCTCGACCGAAAAGCCAAGCAGTATCGTACAGCGGCGCTGCGCCTGTCACGAATCCCCCGATATGAACGGCAAACTGACAAAACAGGGTCGGTTTAATTTTGGGACCCTTCGTAAAACAAATCGAGCGAAATAGTTCGGTGTCCACTTTTTGGGTTACTTTCAGGTAACAGGTTGAATCAGGCGAATTACGATGCAGAACATTTTCCTTTATTTTTACAGTTGCAAGGCAATTTGTGTTACGACTTTCAACAACAACATCAGATACAAACTGGTACTAAGTATTTAGAATGGCACGCTGGAAAGGGTGGGCTGCATTGGCTCGGTTCTAGTCAATGAATACTACACAACCAGTTTATTCACCTCTCGGAGAAACAGGAACCGAAATAAAGTGACTCACGGCAACCCCTTTCATCTGAACCGTTTGAACAGTGTTCTCGTCCATCACACCGTAAAGCTGGCGAAATGCATTCGTTTTTATTACAAGTGAAATCTGGCCATCCACACCACGAATCTATTGAACAACAGAGAACGGGTTGTCAAAAGTTATACCTGTGTGGTTGATAAAAACTCAAAAATTTGCAAAGCTGTTGGTAAAACTGAGTTGGACAACAATTTTACGGACTAACCATTGGAATCGCATCTGAAGAGAATTGTCTGTGGACGCTTCAGAACGGCATTACTTCCCTGTTGACTCGGGTGGAATTTGTATGCCATGGCTAAAAAGGTGCTTTTATAGCATTTGACTATGTGTTTCAACCAACGTAAGTTTGTTCATTATAAGTTGACAGAAGAACACGCAAGATACCTGGATAGGTTTTTTTTAGCCTGTTCGGTTGATAGATGCAGGTGAGGTATACTTTGCGTTATTGCAAACTTCTATCTAGAACGTAATTGTATATTGATTCGGTTTGTTTGAAGCAGCAGTTTTAGACCTACATTGTGGTTTCCAATCGACCATTAGGTCGATCGGCATCTCTACATTTCATTCTAATGTATTCTAAAAGCCCCCGCTAAAATAATCCTGTTCTCGCGTGTTGTGTTACTGTACTAAAGTGACTAAAACAACAGCCTGGGTAGCAAGTTGATATTGTCCGACTCAAGGATTTATTCGCGCCGTATACAATAGCAACGATTGTTTGGATGAGATCTGCGAAGCTGAGGCGGAACTACACAAGTTGAAAAATGCTGATGGAATGAGCCTACATGAGGTCTACAGAGGGAGCTAATAAGGGCGGAATTTGAAAAATGACAAGAATCACTACTGTTATAGTTTATGACAGTAGTGACGGTTAAACCAACACTAGCCGCCAAGGGTGGTGATTTACGGGAAATTTTTTTGTGAAAGAAAGAGGAGTAAGGAAATGGCTGGCTAGCTTAGCACATACTAAGATGATATGGTTGCAAAAAGACTAGGAGTACTCCTTTTTCCCTGATTCGCAACGCTATTGTCCTCTGGCTTTCCTGACAAGGCAAAGGAAGAATCACGTGAACAGATCCAGGACAATGAGTGGCATTGAAATTATTCACCATGGCTCACTGTCCAGACATGCGGTTTGTGGCCATTTCTAGTTTCGTTTAGTTGTGGCTTCTTGGGGCCTTAATTCGGCCCAGTAAAAAAGACTCGCCTCGTGCGCACCACATGGCCACCTCACTCTCTGCCAGTGAATGCAGTTTCAGGGTGAATCGACACGTGCATCACCAAATACCACTACATTCTAATCGCATTATTGTCGGTTCACCGATGCACTTTGTGATCTGGATACATTCGAAATTAATGTTTCAAAGGCATTCACTGTCCTTCACTTGCAGAGACTGTTGCACAATAGTACGGGAGTGCAGCTTGCACTGTAGTGCCGAAAGGCGGCAACATCCGGCACACCACTACTGGTGGTATACTGCTGAGATTATCTCATTCTGAAGTGCTCTTGGAACGTTTAACAATTACATGCTATCCTACATCTATTAACACACGTAAAGTGCGTGTGAGACGCATGCGGTTGTAAAACTCAGATCAGCCTGATAATAACAGCTTTTTCCTTCCAAATCTCCCAGATAATGAAAAAATGCGGTCTTTCCGGTGTCGTGAAGTGCTATGCAAGATATCCGTTCCACTGGCACCCACAAACCTGGATCAGAAAAAATTTTTGTGACTGGTTTTGCTCATTTTTTAGTCACTCTATCAAGAATAAGTGTAATCCAGCCGGCGTTTTTCATATGTCGATGTCCCAATACAGAAATGAATCGTGATACCACCATCATGTTGAAAATTCATCGGGGAGCGAGGTTTAAACCAAACGGGTCTTAAACCAAACTGTGAGAAAATGGACCATTTCCGGTGGACTGGAAGTATGACGTTGCCTTTTAAATCCAGCGGCCATGCACGAGATGCACAAGTTACCCCTTGCCTTGAAGAATAAACCTGGCCATACAGAACTTAGAGACGCATATTTTGTCACTGGGCGATTTTCAGCGAAGATTTCGTCCTGTCAGTGAAGCCAATCTATGATGAAAAGCCTAGAATTACCGTACAGCTCTCTCATCCCTACTGGAACTCATCAGTAGTGCGCATCCCACCAAACTGAGAGCGTTTCGAACCCGGGACCTTATGGTCAATGGTTGAATACCTAAACACGAGCGACTCGACAGCGGTGTGATTAGCTCTCACTTAGACAGGATATAGCCGCACTCATGCCTCCATCACAGAAACCACATCCCGTGATCATTTATGGTCTGGCTCCTCAAATGACGACTTCTCAGGTGGGAATTTCACTCATCTTGTGAAACTACTCTTCCTCTGAGCCACTCGGTAATCGTTGTTGGAACCCTTATTGCACCAAATCCCGACGAAACTAAGTCAGGTTTCCCATGGAGCCCGATTAATGCTCTCACCTTTTTCATCCACACTGAAATAAGATGCGTATACTTACCTGTACTGTAGCTGAGAGAGCACCTGATCATTCTGGAATTTATTCCAACCATGCCCATGGTTAGGAACATTATACATCTGGTAATGCTGATCAAAACTTATTCGTAAGCAATTTCCTCAATGACGAAACACGGAGTATTATTCTAACCCGCATAGTGGAAAAACAGAGTCCATTTGTTGCTGCTGCATAATGACGTGGTGCTGAGACAAGTAAGCGTTCTAAATCTTTTTCACCGAGCTCATCGATATCAAAAACCGCATAGCTTACGAGAATCACAAAATGTGATAAAAAAAACTCTATGATACGTTTTCTAAAAAATTTACGCGGTAGAACCGAAAAGTGTTTTTCGAATGATCGACCGATCTTTAGGTTTAAAACCAAGCAAACAAGCAATAATACCTGAAGGCTCATCAAATATTACATGAAAATTAATATATTTGCTTTCATTTTGTCAGCGATAAGAGGCTGGAACTTGCAGGTCCGAACCCTATTTTTGGGCCTTCTGATCACCGTATACCTCATTGAAAACATGATTTCTTGTTGTGTAAACGTTGTGCGTATATGGTACAATACCAACTTAATTATGGACAGATAGACACGGTCTTTACTTAGAGTTTGTTGACAGAGGTTCGGGATTATTGGGCAACCAAACTCACAGTTCCACAAAGACGCCTGGACTATCAGCCTTAGTCGGGGGCCTTTGGAACAGACCATTAGAATCCTGTATCAAATGTTACTTGCAAGCAGCACCATATTGAAGCAGTTTCTGAAAACTGCTAAAAATGACTTATGGGATAATTACTTCGAGAAGTTTTGACGGCCAAAACTCTGGTGAATATTCGGTATATCCAGTAAATACGTATAGGACGACGGCTTCTTGATGAATTGGAAGCTTTTTCAGCGGATTCAAAAAAATTCTGTCTTGAATGCTCTAGTTGGGGTGTACAGATTCACACGGTAGTCACCTACCCTCACATCCACGTTCATCAGCACCGTCAGGACAGTCGGGACTACCGTTGCACACATTTCCTGGTTGCAAACATACTTCAGAAAACGGACATGGAAGCCAACCATCAGTGCAAGCTCCGCTTCGTAGGACAATTCTTGCGGCTCGGAATGCCCCGTCGATTGCAAAACATCTTAAAGGTTGAGGGAATCAGATGGGTAAATCAATAAAATACTCGTCACATAGTGTATTACAGCGATTTTTACATGAATTCGCTTGATTGATTTTTTTAGCACGGTGGCGTGCATCACTTCTTACGTACTATGTTAGTAGCAAAATAAGAAAATTTAGAAAAAAAATTCCTCATCTCAGTTGATGATGTAAGATGTGGAACGACAGCGATATCCCTCAAAGAGGTTATTTCATCATTGAACACACGGTAACATTCCGCGTCAGCTACAGTTTAGGATGCGATCTCTCCGAAAGCGAAAACCAAGGAGAGGTCAGAAGCCTGCCGATTGTGTTGGGAATGACTGGTTACAGTGGTGGGTGGTTTTTTCAGGGAAGATGTTAATATATAAATATTCGGCTGTTGGACACTAAGAAAGTATGTAAGATATCGATTTCAGAAATATAGGGCTTGCCTAGGAGAGTAGCTTTTATCCCTTATTAAGTTACTGGGCTTGAAAGCACCACCATAACAAGCTAGGCTGAGTTCAATCATGTAGCTTACCTGACCAAATGTTTACTTCCAGAATCAAGTTTTGGGGCAGGATAGCGGACCGATAATTTGGCAGACAAGCACACCGACCAATAAAATAATTACGGGCAACAAATCCCATCAATCCGCAGATTTGTTTGGATAAAATTAATGGGGCTACGATTCTGGTATTACCAAGACACGTTAAGGCTAGCCACAAGTTCCAACTGTTCACACAAGTTAAAGTTGCATTTTCGGATCACTGCCGCTTCAGCAATGCATAATAGGTGGTTGTTTTTTGGCAATTTATGAATTTCAATAACTGTTTCAAATCTCTGCACTCGTCGCAACCCAGCGAGTGAAGAGCGATTGTGCTGGACTGAAGTTTCAGAATAACACGTGCTAAACGTTTTGGGTTGTGGTCAGAAATTGTTTTTGACAACCGACTTCCCACTGTTCTGACAGACGTGCCACCGTAAGTCCACTGAAAGAGGGCACACCCAGCATTGCATAACCAAAGGGTCAGATTTTACTGGGTTGTTTTCTCTTAGCATTTGTTGTTTTTCGTTGAGCACCACTAAAGTTGCATGGTTGAAAGCGCGTTTTTACGGGGTTGGCTCAGTTGTCGCTGCCCTCGTCCATGATTCTGGTCTTCCTGGAACAGTAATGTAATGAGGACCGCTTATAGAGACGTCTCTTTCTGGTAGCACATGCTTTTAGGGCAATAAAATGTCGTGTGTTATCAAGGAAGTCAAGGTAATCCTTCAAACTATGTGTGGCTAGTTCTCATCTGATTGGTTTACTGGATCTGCAAAGTCCTCAGACTAGTTTGTTATGAAGCGCTCTAGTCATCAAACGATTGACCGTAATGGATTATCATCCTTGCGCCAGGCCACCGTTATGTAACTGACGTAAATGCAAGTTAGTATCGTTCGTATTGGAAGCCTGCTTCAAGTTTTTTAAGGTGCCCAAAGCAACGAACTGAGAAGACGAGCTATTTGCTTACTTACTGCTTAGGGACGTTCGTGACAAATGTTTCCTTAACACACCATGTGCAACTGAAGCAAAGGCATTGAATGTAAGCCCATGATCCGACGATATCCCTGGGGTGCAAACGGCTTGCATATCTATGAAGCTGGCTAGAATGTAAATTTTCTTTACATTATGAAAGATGGCACCTCGCGATGCATCTCAAACTCATGCGGATAATAGCACTTGACGGAACCAGTAAAAATTTGAAGGATCTTGAAGCGTGTTCACTCAGGCTCACTAAGCAAGCTTCCACAAACATTCACAAACAAACATGCATGCACCTGAACCACACCCGGTCCACTTTATCAGAATGTTCTGCAAATGTTGCCCTTTTTGGATTTTTAAATGCAGTCCAGTCGTTTTTATAACTCTTCTGTGCGAATCCCATGACCTATAGGTACCAAGACTAAAAAAACACGGGTTGGTGGCATGAGACTACCGAAGCCAGTTACCGGCAATGATGCAGCCACATATTCAGCACGTGTGTACTTTCCTGATGATGGTAGCCGTACCCTACTTGGATGGGTGAGAAAGAATCCCACTTGGTGATATGTTTTCCTCTGACTGGAAGGTCACCTTGGCTCACTGTAACACGAAAATGCGAACCCTCAGAAGCATCCCTATATGACCCGAGTATGATTTTCACTGAATGGAATACAAAGTGGATGCAGGACGCGTGTGCGCTGCTTCGCACACATGCCAGTGCAAGTGAACAGCTTGACAAACTCACATAATTGAGAATTTTGTCACTCTGTGTAGTTGCTGAAGTTCTCACACCTTGCCTACTTCGTTATCGAGATCGAACTAGGACGCAGCCGAGCCCTACCCTGATGGAGTGGACCTGATCGCAGTGATTGCAGCACCAGAGGCGTGTAACCGAACCCGACAGACAGCAAAAGAACCATTACAAATAGGCCCTTTTGGGATTACTGCTCTAGCTGATGCCATATGGATGACGCACCATTAGCTTCCAATAGTGATTTCAGTACTGTTGAGGAACATGTACCTGTCACCCTCACCGAGTTCAATGGACACCAACCAAATACGTGTGGAAAACACCGACAGATATATGTGTGCTCCAATCAACACGAGCCACAGGACAGCTTTAAACTTGGGAGTCAGACCAGGGAAAACGTACACAATTTTCTATCATACGGAACATTCTCAGGAAGGGAAAATTCCTTGTCTCTTGGAGGAAGTTAGTCCTGCTGGAATTGCAACATATTTATCGGAAATATAAGCAACAAGATTAAAAATACACATCCTCTACACATCCAGTACACTGAGTATTCACACAAGTGTCCCTAACAGATCTACTACGGTGCGATCACTCGGTAGTGAATTGTAAATACTCGCATCTTAAGCTCTTGTTCGGATGAAGTGCGCTTGGAATCATGGGCCAGACGACTAATTCCGGTCTTCCATTTACGTGAGCGTACAAAGGTAGATCTTGTTGTTTTCGAGGCGTTTGTAGATTAGACGAGGAACTAAGTAAGCCCGAATTGCCAACCTATAGTTGTAGCGGGATGAGATGGTTTTCCCAGTGCTTATCACTTTTGTAAAATCTGGACCATGCTTGCTTCTTCAAAGGGCCATTCTCACCCCGGAGTTGTACATAATCCAACGTGTCCAATCACAGAATTCCCATTTATGAAATCTCCTCTGCGCTTCCCAATCGATACGATGATTCCGCTGGGGCTTTACATTGAACGAGTCACCTCTGATTCCCACCAAACTCAGTTCCGAACTAGTACTTTTGCGTCCAACTCTGGGGCGGAAAGTTTACACTGACACAATGTGACCCCGTTACCAAAGTGATTTTCAGTGGATTTCAGTATTGTCGCCCACTAAAGGTAATAATGTAGTGAGGAGCGCGGTAAAATTACCAACCTTCCTGTTTTCATGGGTACGCTAGATACAATGCTGCAACACAGAGAGTGTGCCTCCAGGAGGCGAATAGAATGACCGGGTACCGAATTTATTTACAACGAGGCAGATAGACGGCTTTTCAATAGAATTTTTTTCCATGAACAGCATGGACCATACTCGCAAATATAACCTTCCCCGTTCTTCCTCTGTGTGTTGATTTGGAAACTATTGAACTGAACCCCAGCAATGCTAGTAATGAGACTGATTCAGTGTGAAGGTGCGGTGGTGGTTGATAACTTCCACAGCGTAGCCATTAGCGTCAGGAATCATCCAGCCCATGAACTAAACATCATATGATGTTCACCCATGCTCAGAAGTGCACAACAGTATGGTCAGGATTACGTTGTTTTCCGGAGCGAATATGCAATGTGTTGGGAATTTAGAAGTTAATCGCAGCAGAAAAAACCTCTGTACACCTAAAAATGTCTAAAGTTGATGTTCAATTCGACGGTACATGACAGTGGTCCGCAAATTGCACTTTGCTTCAAAGTACAAAACGATCAGAAATTCTGCTGACTATTTTAGGGGAATTCGAAGTTTGAGGCAAAGGTAGGTTCTAAAAGTCTGTGGAATTCTTTCTGATGACCTTGCATACCCAAGCAAAGGGCGAGTTGCGCATAACTAAACCAGGAATTAGGCAAACTAATGAGAGCAGAAAGCAGCTAATATCTTGTTACCCATACGTAGACATTATTTGGCGGTGATTCGCATTTTGCGTCTACCTGTTCCTTGATTGTTTTGCAAACTTCATCACGAGTAAAAGCAATTATCGTCAAATCGATCTGGAAAGGAAACTGAAGGCAATGATGCTACATTGCTTTTCGGTTTATTTTTTCAAAGAGATGACTTTGATTAGCTGTTTGTTGGTTGAACTGGTAGAAAATCTCTTAAACACAATTCCTTTATGGCTTATTTGCACAGAAACTGCTATCAAGGTATGATCAAAAACACACGCCTCCAAGACAGAGCGCGACTTTGATAGGTCCTGAAGAGACGCTGCTGTCAGAAAGGAAGGATTACTTGTGTACTTGTGTGCTTTAACTTAGAAACGGACTTCAAGATGAGGGTGATTTTGGGAAAAGAGAACTCTTTCGAATCCGATGTTTACGGTCGAGAGCCGAAATGAATACCGTACGCATATAGCAATCAATAACGGAAAGAGCAACCCGATTGGTCAATATTCAGACGCACGTCTCACTGTTCAAGATCTTACGAGTCCGAGAATAGTGGTACTGCTTACAGCAAATATGCTTGAATCCACGTTCCCATCTCTTGAATTTGAACAGACATCTTCTTGTCCCGGCGCACTTATTGAGGAGTTGGGCTCTCTGAAGCAAACACATCTTTCGTTCATTCACGAACAGTTCGTCACCTTAAAGTGCGATATGCAAAAAGACTTCTGGAGTCCATTGCCTTGCTTACTGTCCGGAGCACAGATCACCCGAACTATCGCCCGCAATGGGAATATATATAATACGTGATCCAAAAGAAGATCATGTTTTACGAGTAGCTAAATACTTTTTGGGCCAAACCTCTCTTTGTTTACAGCGAGTATGAACATACTTTTAAATCGGTGTATATTTGGAGATCAGTGGTTCAGTCTTCGCTAGAATTCTCCAACAAGGTGGGAACCAGGTTTACCGCCCTTACGAGTTCACCCACAGAAGTTCTCCGGGGGTAAAACACATAATCAACGTTCTCCCCGGAGCTCGTTCGGACTCGGGTTCCTGCTATGTGTTTAAAGTTTCGTGCCCGAGATAGATTTATCCACAAAAATAACGGCCTGATTTCCGTGTCGCACTAATGATCTTACCGAATCGGTTGTTTGAAGGAGCGGTATGGTCAGTCGCTCACACAGAGGTGGTACAAGGAGACTCTGTACGTCCGATCACGCAAAGTGTTCATTCGGTGTGCCAGCGAGTGAGCGCAACGTTTGGGTTAAATTAAGGAGTGCACGCCGAGGTGGCTTGTGTTGTACGTCCATGATAAAGAATGGGCTTTTTCCATCAGCCATTGTGTGCGGTGGGGGAGGTACTAAGTCCCTCACTGTCGACAAAAGGCCATAGGAAACACGAAAAACGTCATGAAGTTACGGATTTATGAATGCACGAGGATTGGTCATATACGTACACACAACACTGCGCAGTTGCTACTGCTGTCGGTGTGGCTGAGGATGGTTTTGATTCAAAGCTGCTGGCTCTTCCGGCTCATGACTACGAGGCGGCGTGACGGATACGAATCGGTGCGCTAGTGTTTGTATGCTACGACAGCAATGATGAAAACAGGACACGGACAAGTTTGTTCAGCAGTTTTTACATATATGTCATGACTCCTCCCATGTTGTTTGGACTGAACCATGATTTGCCAATGTCCGACAAAGCTTCATGAAACGCAAATTAAATAGCATCGAAAGTCACTCATATACGATGGATCCGCTCATTGGTCGGGAGTTCTGTTTTGACGGGTTTCGACTGAAACACATATGGCAAATAAAAATCAATGACTGATTTACATCAATCACAAATGTTAGAAGGCAAAGTATTTGGTTGAAGAAGAGTCGGTGTTTGGGGTTCATTTGAGGTAAAATTGCGAGTAGCTAGCATTTTAGGCCTTGTAGGTTTGTTTGTCAGTGTCTTTGATGTGACCACAATCGCCCTTTTTGTGTAGGAAAACTTCATGAGTGAATACGTAGACAGTTAAAGTAAGTATCGCCCACCTTGTAGTAAACACGTGGAAAAATGAGGTGTCACAGTAAGGTATTGTCCTTCCTGGGAACCATCCGAATTACGTTTTAGGCAAGCTAATAAACGCTCAAACAAACCATATGACAGAATCTTATCCATCCGTTTCTGTCCAATTTTTGGGCGAGAGATAAGATCAACTCGTAGCCTGCTAATATTGGCAATTCAGCCAGAGGATTGTTTCGTCTAGGAATCACGATTTCAAGGAATGTTCAGTAATCTGAAGGTGATTTAAGGTGCACAGACTTTTTGGGGTTACTGGTCTACCTACATTTTGAAAATGCGCCCCATATATTTGCCCACATCAAGAAATAAACATACTTGTACCTTATCGTAAATGGCTACAATTGTTGTACTGAGATGCGTAAACTTCACTCAGTTCCCATCCACTCTGCCTTGGCTGCTGCTGTGGTGAATGAACAAATGCCTGATTGGTCACACATACAATAACTGCAACGTCTCACAAGTTGAGCCAAAAAGACGTTAGTTCAGACTGGTTCACTACTCATACGTTTGTAAGCAAAACCTCATTCTCCAATCGACGGAGACACATGTGTTTGTGTAAGGCCATTGGGTGTCAGGTATGGTTTGCGCGAAGAAACATATTGCACTGCCCCTAAATTGACATGATTTTCTCAGTATCGGTTGAATTCTTGAGCTCAACCCTGAGACGATTATAGGATGTACCCTAGCGAGCAGCTGTAGTATAATGTATCATTTCTATGAGAGGTTTAGACAGTTGGAAATTCAGTCTCCCGGAATTAGGTTTCCTGGAATCACGACTGTAGTAACGCCTACAAACAGACACATTTTAAGCCCACATGAGTGATTTCTCAAACGTCACTTACGGAACTATGACCACAAAGGCTGGTATGGATAAACCAACAAAGACTGAAATGGTTATAGATACATTTATACTTGTTCGACCAGAGATTGACATCTTTTTGCGAAAACTCGAGATCCACTGTTTGTGACGAAATCTCGTGCGTAAACTGAATTTCCCGTTTCAGCCATACACAAAAAAGCGGTAAAAATGGGACATACCAGTTAACCCAGGACGGATTTTCAATCTGGATCCGTTCAGTAGGCACTGAAGCGCACTGTTTCCATTCATCTTTTCCGAGTTTTGCCTTCCCAAATGTTAAGGAAATGCGACCTAGCAGAATCCCCCAATTTGGAAATCAATTTGCTGTTAACGGTGAAGTCAGATAAATCCCAGCTGAATACCTCGTTCGTGATTTTATTCCGTTGATTGTACTGCACCAAGGCATGTTTCATTTGAGTTCAAGTGTAACAAAGGTTGACGGAAACTCGCGGACGGCGCCTACCTGATGAGCCCCAAAAAGGACGAAACCGATTGTGAGCTGTCAAAGCGTTTTCAGCAACCTTAAGAGTTGTGTCCCCGCATGAATTTCGAATCCGCTTTCAGCAGACGTCTATGTGTAATGGTCAGCCTCTTCCACCCACTGGAAAATGACCTGAATTTGATTTATTTTGAAACGCATGCCCTGGCTAGTTCAGCTGTTTTTGAAGCTGAAACACGCCTTGTTCTTTTCGGACAATTCAGCTACAATTCATGTAATATAACATTGCATCACCTCCTAAATGTATGTTCTTGTCTTGTTGTTATATTTGCTATCATGTTATCTCGTTGTAGCCTCAACGAAACGTGGTAAAATGTCATGAAGACAATGCGATTTTCCAATCAAAATAGCTTTTAACTTCAGCACCTTGTTTTCGCATTAACCTCCCAACTGTTTAGAAGGTATAGTGTACTTCTCAATACAAGAGTATATATATACTCTATCAGACATTCTTTTCAACATTTGGGAGTTTCGGCACGAGTTTAATTCCCTCCTTTTTGGGGAATCCTGAGAATCTATTTCTACAGCTTTTTACTAAAAATTGAAGACGAAGGGCAAATAAAACTTCCGGATTTCAGTGGATATTAATAAAACCGTCATGACGACTTCTGGCTTTTGTAGAAATTTCCTCGCAGTGATTTGTCACAGCGATTATGGAGTACTTAGACTAAAGGTCAGACATGCAGCAGAATTTTCCAATCTCGGAAATCACGAATCTTACCACCGGTGGTGCATATCATAAGTATCAAATACGCAATATATTATTGCATTATACCGCTACGTCAAATCGCAGGTAACAGATGTTTTTTGAATAATATCGTTTTAGTATCCTGTTTGATTGGTCATGCTCATCATTCGGTCAAATGATTTCAAACTCGGTGCCTAACCGAATCAATTTGGTGCAAACATGGTAGGGATTTCACTAATACACCCACTGAAACACTAGTGTGCTTGAAACCTTGATTTGGGAGTTCTAGGCAGGTTTTAAAACTGCGTATGTGGATTTCGTCCCGAATAGCGGAGTGTGTAACTTCATCCTAGATGAAGTTTGACTGCGTTGCCCTGTAGCCGAATGATAGACTATCCTGTTTGCAAGCTTGAAATTCGCGTGTTTGCCTCTCCATGGGGGTCACATTACAAGCTTACCGTGGATGACTGTTATGCAGGATCTGGTACTTCGATACAAGATGCACTTATTTGCAAGCTGGGTTTCAGAAGGACGGGAACAGTATGCTTATGTAACCACTTGTAGTGCCTATCGAATGGAAATCAGTCCAGGCTGTGAACGGCGGTAACGAGATCGGTGGGGCACTGAAATCAAGACAGGCGAAATCTAGGAAAGCTATATGCACTCAGAGAGCAAATTTTCAGCAGCCGAATGCCGAATGAACGCAGATACTTGCCTGATCATCGTGAGATGATATTAGGATAGATGGTCAATTAATTTGGAACCAAATCCCGCTGTGTTATATCGGCAAAGCTTTAGGATGTGTTTCACAAACTGCAGATTACAAAATTCACTCGGACCAGCAGGCGAAGATAGAAAAACAAACCCAAGTAGAAAGTTCTACGAAGGCGGAGAGCCGCACTTCCGTGAGAAATGCTGTTCTTGTGGTATCCATCAATCTATTCCATTCTTTTAAGTCCGAACCCTACTCTGCTGCCTCTACAATTGCCTTTGCTTCAGCATGGATTACCTTGAGACTTTTTCCCGACAGATAAAAAAGACAATGGATGAAGTACACAAATTTCCTTTGAGCGGAGTCGCAATGGAGGCTTCACTATCAGAGGGCAATCCAGATCCCAGCTTAAACAGAAACCAGGGCATTAGTGTCCCGAACTTTCTAACCGGCTGACACAGACTCGTATAACTAGGGATGATGTGTGCCCATACCTTGACAACGCATTCTTTTGGCGTGCTGATGGCTCTCAGCCCACATTCTCAACCAAACTGCTGTCCCTCAGCACTTTCCCAAACATTGCCTGCCTGCTGTTTCCGTTTAGTTTGGTCTTCTGTTGGTCTTCTGTTGCATATTAAATTATATATACTTTTATAGTCAGTGCCTACGTACACATTAAACGACCAGTGATTTCTACTGCTGGATCAGCGTCTTCTATCTTGGAGTTTTCTAACCCAATTTCATCCTTGATTCAGTGGCGGTACTTGACAAGGTCATAGAAAATTTGATTCCTCCGGTTCGCTCCGGTAAGAATGATTGGACGAAATTGTTTAATAATCTCCATTAGCGGCGAAGTACTTTTTCAAGCATAAATGCATTATTGGTTAGACCGTCGTGTCTCTGCCTTTTTACGTTTTCCAACGGATTTCGTCGCCCACATCACGACGAAAAAGAGAATCACAGACTAGAAAGGGTCACTTTCCGTGAGGAATCACAGTAAATTGTGGCACTAATACACAGTATTTTGCTTTAGAAAGAACCTTCGATTTAACTCATTTGGTGTCCACTAAACTGAATGGATAAGCTCTGGTTGGAATTATTGTAAACGTGATGAGTTTACTGCCTCCTACAGAAGCATCCGGCACAGACCACGTAAAATATGTAAGGAATGGAACGCTTGAAGAATACAGGCAAAAACCGCCCACTGGTAAATATATTTTGTTTTGGCGTTTATAAATAGCTGACAGAAATGGCCATCCTAATCCACTGCTTTTCCAATTAGTGGGAAGAATGCCATCCAAAAGACAACTAAAGAAAGGACTATCAAAGTCCAGAGGTCGGAACCACAGTTAACGATCAGCCATCATACTTTGGTGGTTTTACGTGCGACGGATCGATATCCAACCTGCAAAATTCCACTTCCTCAGACAAGTATTTGCCAATACCGAGAGGACACAGACTAGGGAAGACCTCTCAAGTTGTTATCGGTGTCGAAGTTGTCATTAGTTGACAATGCGAATACATATGAAAGTGATAAAATCGGCTCACTCATTCCAAAATGCAAACTAATCCCAACCGTTCCAGCTGTTTGTCTGTACACAGCTGGAGCACTGATCATTAGTATATTTTTGTTAGCTGAATGAAAAAATAGACAGCGGTAAGAGAAATCTCCTTTTCCGAATTACCATGCGCAAATAAGAATAACACTGCCTTACGCCTAACGGAGTATTTTTCATAACATTTTCTAGTTGCAACTGATTTTCCTCGTGTTTTGTAAAAGCGGGTATTCCGCGACAGTCAGCGGTGCTTCAAACCGCGGTTTTAAACCGCCATAATTCTCATCCGAGTTACCCGTAACGTGGTTGTACCGTAGAGTGAATGGCGCCAGAAACATACTGGTTGTAGTGAACAAGTGCTCCTGACAGTGAGGAATCGGGAGGGCATGCCGTACTAAAAAGAATCTTCACTTGTTAGCAGAAACTTCGTCCCATAAAATAACTCTCCAGCATATCTTTGGACTCCACTGAGGCATCAAGCATATTTATGCAATGGTCAGGACTAACGCAATCCGTGTAATGAAAGGAAATCAACGTACCTTATTTGTGATCCATTCAGATTTTCAGGAAGCCCTCGGAAAGCATTGATTATCAGTGTGGTAGTGTTGGGTCGATAAAATTTGAGACGTCCAATCAGAACAGGATCTGGTTTACTATGAGCATCGAATTTGGGTGTTAAGCCGGGTAAAGTCGATCGACACTGAATTGAAAAAGGTTCCATTGGGCGCACAACAATATTTGTTGGGAAGACAACCACTCCAGCATCTGAATGATTGAGGGTGAGAATAGCACAGGCATTGAAGATTTATGCTAAAAAGATCCAATAAGAGTCATTTTCTAGGCTGAATACAAACTGGACCATCAAAAAGCGATTATTGGCAAATTTTGGAAAATTTGTCTTTCAGATATATGAAAAAAATCTGAAACGTACTGCAAAACTCGGGTCCCTCATCCGAATTGTCCGTACAGTCAGGTACACCGTTACACACACGTTCAGTGGGAATACATTCTCCTGACCGACACTGCGAATGAGCAGGCCCACATGAGTGAGTCAGATAAATGGTAATGTATTTGGTCGAAACACCTGGGACACGGCACCTATAAAATAGGGGAATATCTGGATAGAAAATTCAAGTTTTTGTGGACACGAAAACACGAAACAAGCTGCATGTCCAATAGATGTGAAACAGTAATCCTAGAAGCAATTTCGGGGGACTATGCACAAAAATTTAGTGTGGACACATTGAGTTTGCGTCGTTTATGGTTGTTCCGAGAGTTGTTCACTAATACAGTCTTAGACCTCTGAGTGTTCAGCCGAGATTTCGTCCTGTCAATGAAGCCAGCCTATGCTGGAAAGCCAAGAAGCACCGTACAGCTGTTCGGGAATCATCAGCTGTGTGCATCTCAAGAAACTCCTGCACTGAGTTTCGAAAGCGCGACCATCCAACCAGAGATATTAGTATGCACCAATCACCAAACATATGTTTGCGTCCAAAAGTAATTCAACCAGTCGCCTCAGCTTCTTCAGTTTGATGACGGGTGATCATCATAGCTTCGGTGTGAAACTTTTTAAGTTATATCAGGTACAGTAATTCCCATTTGCTTATATCATGCTGAAATTTACGCGTGTGCTAGTTGACTGATATTTTCCATCTAATATCATGTTTGGAATCGTTGTTGCTTGTGGGTTGCTGAGCTGTATCCAGAAGCCAGCTAAGCAGTAGTTTGAATGAGGGACAGGAGCTGTCTAGCTGAGTGAACTGTCATTGCTGTGTAAAATTGATAACTCAAGTGCATTTACTGGATGTTCATCAGTTCGCCAAGCTTGTAAATTGGTTTTCCAACGTTTAGCCATCAATCTGGGTGACATTTTTAGTAGACTGTTGGATGGTGGGTGAATTTTCGCACTTGGTAAACCAAACTTTCTTTTGCGGTTGATTGTTTGGGCTGCATTTTACGCGATTTTTTGACGTTGAAGTAAAATTATTCCATGTGTTTGCATTCTTTCTTTTCTCCAGTCTGGGTTGGTATGTGAGATTTGTTCCAGTCAAGCTCGTGCCCATCCGCTATTCAGGCACGGAGACCACTGAAAAATGATCGTGCCTCTTACCATAAAGTGCGCTTCTTGCCTAATTCATTTTCTGCAACCTTTGCACTGAATCTGGTATGCGACATTGGTCATGACTAGTCTATCGTGTTTTGCATTCAATGTCGTAAACGGTGACTTTTCTGTTTCACTGGAATAACCTTCTTCATGTACAAACGATCAAAGTTGTGAGTAGCTAAAGGAGATTTTCAAGTATCACCCGGATCATTTTCGTTGGAAGAGTCGCCCTTTTTTCCGACTAGTTTTGACGAAAAGAAAACTTCGGAACTTTGGATCGTGTGCCAGGTGCCACAGAATCGGTCAAAATTAGTCAGATTACTTAATCTCGTGACTGTCCAAGCCGCTGGACTCCTCATACCTCAACTTTAGGCACGGGGGAAATTTGTCCAATCCATCCAGCTGAACTGCCCCAGTGCTCGTCTGTCGTCCGAAGGTAGCACGCGCCAGACCACATCTCACAAATGACCCAGACAGTTAGTTATGTTGTGTGACCTTTGCCCTCACAAACACAGACTCCCACCCAGGTCCGCAACTAGTTCATTTTTGTTACCTTTGATCCTATTCATGGTTTTTATTAACCAGCGGAGGAACCGCTGAAACATTTAGACCCGAGTTTTGCGTTTGATGCGACTTACCAGATATCATTCAACAGGCAAGCGTCCCCATAATGCTCTGGAGCGCGTGGGTCACATAAATCATCACTTGCTGATGACGCGGTGGTACCACCGCGGTGGTCTCTCATGTTATACAACTAGAATTCGAATTCAGGTAGGCCCCAGGGTATGTGCTGCTGAAGACCCCTAATAAGAGGGAATTTCCTGCTCGGTATTTTCTGGTTCAGCATCGACCTTGAATGATGATGCCGAGATAGGAGGAGATGTTCCGCGTTCAAGAAAGATCTCCTTTCTGGCGATAGGCTCTAAACGGTTGCTGACTAGGTCACAACATACAAATGTCGACAAGTGCTTAAAAACAATGATTTTTAGGATGTGACTCCCAGGGACTTGTAATGGTGGCTTGATTGAACGTCTCGCTGCTGAATGCAACCAACGTGAGTCTGGCATTTCAAAGCGCAGTTGTTGGAGACTGGAGTGTGAAGAGAAAAATTGGGCGCTTTTAATTTGTCCATTCAGGGGAGAATGAATAGATTCAGTTTAAACTTTTACCAAAATATCCGATGTGCAAAGATGGATTCGGTTGAAAGTATACGCATAGGGATTAGAGAACGAATGGGAAACCTTCCAAATACTGAAGGGATTTCTATATTCCAGAAGTGTTCGAAACTCCGGGGGCCCGTCTACATGCCTTGTTCTGATGAATTACGAGGTATGCTTAGATAGCGTTCCCATTCTTCTGCATATACTGACATGACAACTCACATTATACGATATCCATTATAGACGTCTGATAGACCTTGTGGTGCAGTGATAATGAGTCTTGTGGAATCCGGTTGAATGACTTGAAAACGATTGTCCGACTCGACATGTACACCGGGAGCAAACTCAGCCACCGGTGATGTTCCAGGAAGTGGTGATTGGCATTCGATTTGGAATGGAACGAACACGGGGCTGTGAATCACTTCAGGACGGTCCATAACATCATCTGGGCGTGCTGTAGCGAGAACAGAGTGAAATGAATTCTAGACAGTTACGTACGGGATAGAGAGAGTTTAGAGGTCAAGGGGAATTCTGGTGAAGGAGGAACTTCCTCGCTGCGAAGTTACCAGAAAACACGAACTAAGCTGTCACAAGCCATTAGACACAAAAGTAAATAGCGCATCGGCACAGAGCTTTTGAAAAGTGAACATTCTCATGTGTCTTCTTGAATTTTTCTGGACGAATATTGAAGAGTAATAGCGGAAAACTGCAAAGTGGTTCCATAATTTACGTAGTAACTTTCACCTTCCATCAGATTCGGTGACGGAGCTTGGACACCAGACCATGGACCACTGGTATGCCTCATCAGTAGTATACACCATCACACTGGCTGTGCAGGCTGTATAGAAGACCGCTGATTGGTCCACTAAGGTTAGCAAAGTGGCCGAGTTCAGCGAACAAGCCACCGAACTTGTATTATTTAGCTATACACAGAAACTGATTTTGGACTCTCTTGTTTTGGGTCGTGCCAAATATTGACTAGATCAATTAAAATAAATCCACACGGAGTTGCCAGCTGTTTTGCTGGCCAAAATTTGCCTGACGAATTACGTGCAGTGTAAACTGATTAGACAGATAGAGAATTTTTCTCAGTTGGATGTCACTGCATCAGAGACATAAACAGTTGTTACAAAACGGGTTTATTTAATTGGTTGACACCAAACAATTAGGCCAACGGCGTAGGACGGTTCTAGTCTATTCTTTTTGGACTCTCCTTCATGATTCCGTGAACAAAAGAGTTGGAACAATAACCGCGCACAAGGCTTTCAGTTTCTGTTGAGAGCAACAAGCTTTCCTTGTTTATCATTCCAAAGCTAGAAGGGATTGAAGTTCATTCTGGATCCATAACTTTGTTATCAGGGAAACAAACAAGCAAAATAGACAAGTATGATAATTATTCGGCTCAAACCTCGGTACACAGCTGCCATGCCAATCGAAGGAAACATGAGGGCTGAGATATTGACAGGTTGCCTAAACCTAGACAGGAGCAGTCCAGATGCCGAGGTTGGGTTCGAACCGAGAAGCTTCCGGTCGGTAAGCTCGTGCTTTAAACACTGAGCTGCATCCAGCTCACAAACAAGCCTAGTTACCACGATACATAGACCGAGGGTGATCGATTGATTCGGATTATGATAGAGAGCACGCTTTATGACTGCGTGACGCCAAAAAGTACAGACTGTAGTTCACACCATCTAAGCTGGTCGGTTATTACTCATCATCATCATCATCATCATCATCATCGTCATCATGACTATCAGCTGTAAGAACCGCGTACTCGTCGTACAATGGTTGTAGCTGCCACAGTTTCGTTCACCGATGATTTGGGGAGGTGGGGTAGGTAGCTGCGCATTGGAGGCGGGAGCTGATAAATTGGTGCGTAAAAACAGCACTGTCAGTGGACTGTCAAGTGGGGGGATTGGGAAGCGAGCTATGAATTGAAGGCAACAGCTTGGATGCATGAGCGCCATTGAGGGCGCGACTGGACCATGTCTGACAATGCGTCTAATCATTGATGTGGCCCGTCTCGGGGTCCCCATCCAGGAAAACGGTAATGACCAGCGCAGCTCAGATTGCTGGTAATGGCTTTTATGCTTCTCTGCCAAGTCATTGTTTGACCTCCCCTAGCACGTTTCCATCCTTCACGTGGTTGTGCAAAAAGAACCTTCCGAGGAAGTCGGCCGACTGGCATACGGAGCAAGTGGGCAAGCCAGCGCAACCTGTGGACAACTCTCCGAAGACATTGATGGTCAAACACCGAAAGTATTTCGACGTCCTGGCGCGCAGCTGCCAGACTTCTGACCAGTGTAGCACTATGGATCGCACTGCAGCATTGTAAACCCTACCCTTGACGGATAACCTGATGTCACGCCTACGCCACCGGTGACGCAGGTCACGTATTACTAGACACTTTGCTTCAACCACTGGATGATGGTGAATCAAGCACCCTTAAAGGTCGCTGATGATGAAGCCCGATTAGTCGTCTTGTTTTACTGAGCTGTATTAGTCAAAACCAATGGGTCTTTGAGATGCTGTGAAATCATGTGGAAACTTGTGAATTTGCTATCGGTACTGTAGGCCCGATGTCTACATGTGCATATGCTGGTCAGATCTGTGGAACAACTGACAATCTCGATAATCTGCTCCAATGGCATACTCAAATTTGAAAGTTCCAACCCTAAAACAGTTGAAGAGTTGGTTATCGTCGATGTGGCCGCTGGAAATGGAGAGGATATGTCGGTGAATAAAGTGAAATCAAGAAACGGTAAGTGTTGGATGCCCCTTCAGTGAATTTCGACTCAAAGGTCATGAGGCTAGCAGAAAAATCTCTTTTTAGTCCCGCAGAGGTTTACATCGGTAAGGACACCGCTTGAAACAGGTAAATCAATTCCTGGGAATATGCAGACTTGGGTTCCCACAGCAGAACTCAGCGTAAATCCTTCTTTCTTCTCTTGTGTATAGGTGTTTTGGAAGCGATATTCTCTGAAACAGACTACTTAGTCAGGAGAACAGCTTGCTAACGAATTTAGTTCGGATTGCTGACACCCTCAGTTACAGGTGGCCCTTTCAAGAACAAACAGTGGAATTATAAAAAAATTCATTCAATTTAATGACCTCATCAAATACGTCATTTGTATCCGTTGATTTTTTCCCTGCACCAATGTTGCCAATAAACAATTGTCAGTTTGTTTTCTGAGCCAAGCAGCCAACAAGCGATAGATAATCCCAGCTGCCTGAGCCTCCTCAGTAAATGTTTGGTGACCCATGCTTTATTCTCATTCAACGTAAAAACCAATGGATATTGTAACAATTACAGTAATTCCTGTGCCCAAGGTTGAGGAGGAACCTCTTGCGTACAACAGCGTGCATGTACGGCCCATTATCAACACTCTTCTGTTTAGCATTACAGATAATTAAAAACTGTCGGTTCCTTTTACATGACTGAATAACACGGTGACATTATAAAGGCCGAAGTATCAAGACCATCAATTTGATTTCATACTTACAGATACATAACAGCAAAGGAGTGGGACAGAGCAAATGACGGGCCACTCAGGTCCGGGTCTTATGTCCAAGGCAAACAGACAGCTTGTGTCGGGTTCTTTTGTGAGTACAAGCTGGGTCAGTTTTGGTTGATCAACATTGGGTTACTGAGAGCCAACAAGTTTGAGTTTAAATTACACGGTAAAATTGTGAGCGTTGTACTGTCTGTTCCAGTAGATAAAATGTGTTCGTCGATTGATGAGGCAGGTTTTCCGGTCACAGTTTTCAGGCCATCGGTCGATCGATTAGTTAGTTGACTCAAATAACGAGGTCAATTTACTGAAACTCGTTAGCGTCAGCTCCTATCTGTTCAACCGACTTATGTTCCACCGCAAATGAGTGTGATCTGGTGCATAGGCAGAGGGATTGGGTGCCACATTTGGCGCACATCGGAAATTGACATGTCTCGTTGATGACAGCAGGATTAGTTGAGTGACTGTGCACATGGGATCTACTACACCATGTAATTTATGCCGTGTAACCGCAGTTGAGTTGTCCGTTTTAAACTGCGGTCCGATAAAATTCCTTTCATTTTCTGCTGAGTAGTCAGGGTCCCACCTGGGCAGTGGCGCGCTGTGGATGTTGATTAATTTCTCTCGATAGCCGTTGGAAATCAGCGTGCTTTTTGAGAACCATTCTCGCTGAATGGAGTCATCAGTTAGGTCTGGCGCATTTGAACAAACTGCATTGTAGTATCCTTTTACAAGATAAGAGAGCAAAACTGGAAATTTATGAATATCGCTCAGTCCGCAAGACCTTGCGGCACACCGAATGCCCATAAGTGCTCATTAGGGTGCCTGACGATGAGAATATCTAAACATGCAATGCTGTCACCAGTTTCTGCCTCAAAGAATACCGAAAAGCATGTATGGATATATACCGTTCAAGCAGTTGTACAAATTCGCAAAGCACATACAGTCTGTGAAAACTATCGTTTACAGAGTATATTGCTGGAGATCAGATCAGTAATCCGTCCTTTAATCATGCCTAAAAGGACCTGCTAGTAATGGTTCAGATGGGCTATCCATTACCACTCCATCAATTTGTTTTTTCAAGTTTAAGGCATATGTTTTCAGTATATCAGAGAGTCAGCTCTCTCAACTATACTAAGGGGGTATATGTGGGAATTATTTTGGCCGCTGAACTATTCTACAGTGTCGTGCAAAGAGGCAATGGTAAGCAGAAAGTACTGCCACTGAAGAGATAGTGGGCGAAATTTTAACATACCGCAGTCTTTGTCTTCCTGATCTCGTGTGTTATTCCCACCCTGGGATCAATTCAAACCCTTCCGGTGCTTGCCAGAAAAGAATATCCGCCACAAGTCAAGTTATATTACTATTGAATTGAACGTGAAAGCTCTACAGTAATTGGCGCATTGACAGAACACCCTTCTAAGGTTCTGACTTCTTGGGAGACCGTATAGCTAATTGTACAAAATTTGTTCTTCCTCTGCTGGCATCAATAGACCACCTGCCGAATGAACTTTCACAAATTCTGGCAGACAAATTCATGCAAACGAGCGACATATAGGCTCTGGATAATTGATTCCACTTTGGTTGTGTAATATTGTTTTCGAAACATTAGTGTTGTTGCCGATATTAATGAATGCAGAGACTAACAGGTGCATCACCCAGGCGACATGTTTGCAGTATGCAGAAACAGTAAGTGCAGGTGGCATTAGTAGCGGTTGGTAACAAGAATTTGTCAATGAATTTGATGATTTTTCTGTTTCACTTTGCTGTGAAACATTTTAAAATTATTTAACCAATATACATTTGAATATGTTAGCAGGAGACGCAGTTTACCTAATAAAGTAATTCTTTAACGACTTGGGAGCTCTGAACGGAGACTTACTTGGTTGGATATCCGGCCTTATGGTAGCGTTCGAAGAGACATCCGTGTCTGCAATTCGTGCTTTGCAAAGATAACGTCCTATGTCGTATGGTGTGAAATCTGGTATGAAGAGTTCACTATGACGTCCGATGATTTGACCATCTTTCATCCACTCGAATTGCGCAAACGGTGGCTCAGGTGTCACGACACACCGAACTCTCACTGCGTCCCCATAACGAAATATCAGTGGGTCTTGTATGATTGAAATGGAATAGCGTCCGTTCACTTCCGGGCTGTCAGTAACTTTCCCCGAAGCAGTCAGTTCCACACTCTGTGAAACAGGTTACACAATAAAAGTCGACAAATATATATATTGATTACCTTTGTTTGTTACACAGAAAGCCTCCGCATCATATACTGTACAGCTGCGTAGACAAGTGGGGCAAAACGTCCCTGCTCATAAAGACTGATGATATCTGCACCGCATTTGGTGTGAAAGAGGGCAAGCTGTCAAAGCCCTGTGTGTAACATCTGATTCAGACGAACTGAGCTGCTAGCTCAATCCTTCGATTTATCCAGGTAGGATAACATAAGCTTTCATAATGTTGAATAAAATCTGGGGTAGCTTCACACTGAGAGCTGTTCGTTAAGGTCACAAGTGATTCACACAGCATTTTTTCATCCTTGTAGTGTCATTTCCTTGATGCAGTTGATTCTTGTCTAATGACTTTTGGCTTTGCCCCAAAAGCATTATTGACGGTAGTAAAAGGTATCGTTGTAAATAGTTTACAGAATACTACTGAAATTGTTGAATCTAGAGTGAACCCGGTATCTTTCATCTTTAAAAAGGAGCTATACGCAAACTATGACAACCCAGTGCTGAAGCAATGCAAGTAAATTCAGTAGTTTTGAAAAAATTACTTTAAAGCTTAAAAAATGCGGCTATCCGGAATTTCCCGGGGACACATAAATCCACTCAAACAAAGGCCAAGGTACGTAACTCATTCCTTCTACATTTTTTCCGATAAGTGTTTGATTGCAGAAGTGAAGTAAAATTCTTCCGCGAGTGGTTTTTACATTACTTCCTAACGGTTAATAATAACCGCACTTCCCCTTTCCGTAAAGATCAGTCTACAAAAGGGACCACTTGTGCTTCGTTGGTCGCAAAGGCAATGACCGAAATAAAGAGGTCATATCTCGAAAGTAAAACACCATTGGTCGGTACTTTCATGGTGAACAGAATAACTTAAAATTTCTTACTCTTTACAAGGACGCAATATCACATGTGTAACCTTAGAAGAAACAAATGATATCGTCCTCTTCCACGAAGTGACATTTCCTGACGGGAAGCATGGCACTCAAATGCGCTTCAAACGAAGGAAGAAGAGTTATCTTGTCTAAATTTTGTGCGGAGGGAGAGAAGAAAGATTCCTTTGAATGAAGTAGACATTTTGTTACCAAAGTTAGTAATTCTCTTGGGGTGTCCGCCATAAATGTGACGCTTAATCAAGACGGTGTGCTGTTCGCTCGAAATCGCCTTTAAAGCTAACGCTATGAAGACTACTCCAGAATCTACATAAAATAAGTTTGGATGACATTTTAGTCTCATTTTGAAATGTTTTTAGCCCTTTTTGCTCATAGGTTAGCAGTAGTATCTGTCACAGGTGTGTGGAGAAAAAGTTGTCCACCTTTTCTTCCTCACTGGACAATTGTCTAACAGTAGAGGTCTTACCTCGAACTAAGTATCTTACCCTTCCAAGGGAGGGATGGCTTTGTGCGTGTTTCGGTGGTAACGTTGACGGGAAACAAACAAAGTGGTTTCTTTTTCCGTAATGAGTCTTTGCACCAAGCATTTTTTACATCCGAAATAATTTGAGTTCAGTGGCTGTCACCGGAACCATTGAGAAATCGACTTTGTTGTACTCCAGTATCCAAAAATACTGATAACTGCGGACATGGAACACTTCCAAGTCACATGGAACATACAGTATGATTTCCTTGATCGTCGCGATACCGGATATTGATGTGAATAGGCGTCGGCAAAAGAGCATTTACCCAAATCAAGCATAGTTCCCTAGTTCGAACCTTAAGTAGAAAAATCCCTGCCGAGTTGGCATAGGTTCCAGCACTTCTCAGGATACAAGCGATAAATGTTGCTGGTATTTCCAAACAATGTTTTACTAACGGTACTATGCTGAAGCTAGATTTTCAAGAACTAATCAGTCATATCATTGGATTGTTACAATTACTGAAAGTTGTTTTCGGGCTTCCGCTTTTGATAAACGCGACGGTAAAATGAAGTCCATCAGCAAACTAGATGACGTAAAGACAAGGCTGCTGCATGGCCACTGCAAACAAGTTTAAGGTTTCTTCGAAACGTTCACCGAAATCTCCACTTGGAACGGCTCAGAAGGATCGCCCCATTCAGCTTATTTACTCATAGGTCCTTCTGAACTATCATGAAGCTTTTTAGTGTAAATGGCCTCACTGAACAAATTTGAAGCTTTCTCCAGGACGCCAAAATTATTAACTAATATTTGTGAACTGTTACACGGTGCAAATTTCGAAAATCTACGTGAGACATAAAAATCAGGTTTCCCTCATTTGTCTTTACAAGTGAACAGGACAACGAGACAATTGATAACTCGAAGCTAGAAATCTCAATGTTCCATAGGGTGTTCGGGCGAACACTACGTTTTTCTATTCATCCCGAGAGCCCTTGCTAACAAGTATATGAGATTTTGTTAAAACTACCACATTACAACAAAAAACGACCTTTCTAGTGATATTATCGGCAACTGATATAATTAATGAAATACAGTCTCACCTGGCGAAGTATAACCTGGTTGGGTAGCAAAATTTGACAGATGTAGCGACCTTGATGTTGGTAGAGAAATTTATCAAACATTAGGCGGCTGGAGTCTGAAACGACTGTGCCATCGGGGCCAAGCCAGTTTATTCTAGCAGCGGGATTTGGCGGATTGATAGCACATTCCAGTTCAAATCTTGAATTGAAATACAAAGGCCCCGAAACCTCTCGAATGACCACGGTGTAGGTGGGGGCTACAATTCCATCTAAAAAAATGAATCAGTCATTAACGTGGCTTGCTTGGGTGATCTCTTTAAATTAGAGAAGTTTACCTTCAGGGGAAAATTCGACGTGAAAAATGATTACACGCTTGTTCCAACAGTGTAACAAGAGTGTAGGAAGAAGAATTATTTTTTGCATTGTTCTATATGGCAAACAAAAAACGGTTTACACTGGTATAGGACAAAAATTTCTACATACAGTTAAAAGGACAGACTGTATTCTCTAGAGGAAGATAATGCTGACCACCTTGCAAGGCTGCATTAACTATCAATTAAATGTAAAAAAGGGCACACATCTACAATAAATACCTGTGAGGGTTTATAGAGAACTGAAAACTGGTGGGGTATGGAGCGTGATATTAGTTATTTCATTTGGAGGCAAAGAATTCCAGTGTATAGCTAGAAGACGCACTTTTCCTTCGAAAACTACTTGATTTCTTGTCTCCAGCTTGGTTTGTCTGAAAGGACATCCCTGTAGCAGATCTTAACATTGACGTTTAACCTGTCGATTCATTCATACTAATAAGATGGACTTGCGAATGAAATGTCGTGTAATGTCAATGAGTCCAAGTAATTCTACCAGAATGTCTCCTGTTATTTATGCTTGTTTCATATATATCAACCGGAACGACCTTGTGTATCCATCGGTCAGGTAATCTGTGTCAGCCAAACTCCGATGCTTTCTGCTTGCTCATTTCATACGAGCTCAGCCCTCCTTAACTTCACTCGGTGGCAGAATTACGTGGCCACATACGTCTTCCGGGGAATAGTCATTCCACTTAAAGAAAGGAATCAATGTTCGGTTGGCAGAACAACAACGAGAAATTCGGAATTATGCAGAGTATTTATTTCTCAAAGGAAAAGTAACCTATCGAAAGAAAGCAGCAGACACCGGAAAGATCACGAGACCACCTCCGAGTGTCACTTGGTCTGAGGATGATGGAAACATATCCTTTGACTAATTTGTTGAAAAATTACACCTACACGGCTTTCAAAATATTGCCAAGAGACGCCTGCTCACGGGCTGACTCGTGATTCCGACAACTCAATTTCAGGGTTTGGTTCCTGGACACAAACGTCGGGTAAACCACAATGTTCTTCACAAAAGCAGGCCTGGTATTTCAATATCCTATTAAAAATATACTTTTAGGCTGAGTGAAACGGAAAACTGTGTTATCTTTTCAAGTATTGTTTCCTTGAATATGTTCATGGCGACCAGCATAAGATATCTCGGATAGTGTCCAGGATTGCTAATTTGTTCAGGTAGGAAGCCACTGTGACATAGAGTTAGTTCTTCAGCTTAAACTAATTCTTGTCTCACTTTAGTGCATTTCGAGCGCCACAAACAGAGTGTCTTCTCATCTTCATTCTAAAGATATTCCTCAGTTTGGTGGACTACCGATACACAATAACTAGAGCACTGCGAGAAGGTACAGTCCTCGTGCAAATTATTGGGGCACACTTCAATATAGTCTCTCAGTCCTCCGGTTTGAACGTAGTACCGTTTCGGTGCACAGGTTCCATTCGATCCGAGAGAGGCCTAGGGACTGACTTATCAAATTCCATTCAAAACCAAGGAAAAATGTACCGAGTGGCATTCTAGTCGGTGGTCCAGCGTTTGGTCCATACTGCAAGAAACCGAGACTAATTTATTGATTCTGGACAGCATCGCTTAGGATTATTTAGCGGATTACAGTGGAGCCATCGAACACAGTTCACTAGTTAACGTCTAAATCTGCCAGACGTCGCCACAAGACTAGGGAACCCACTTTATGCAACCAAAAACGTTAAACTTAGTCTATGGGGCCGAACTGGTCATCGATTAACCATCGATTATAATAACATGAGCGGAACTCATTCTTTATTCTGTTTGACTCTTAATGCTGTATTTCAGCATTCTATTCTTTATTCTTTATTCTTCTCGACTTTTCGGCATAGATTGCCTTCACTCACAGAACGAAATCTCCACCGAAATTCCATGATCGCCACACACTACTAATAATCTATAAGTAGCTCGGAGGAAGAATAAAATTCACCAGGTGAGTGGAGTCAAATCAGAGAGGTCGTTGCTCGAGGAGCCAGTCAGCACGTGTGACTACGTGATGTGGATCCAGTGACCGAAGAATGAGCGGCGCTATATCCCGTCCAAGTCCGAGCTAATCACACTGCCGATCAGCTGCTCGTGGCCAAACGGTTAAGTGCTCAACCTACTGGCCGGGATGTCTCGGTTTCGAGACTTTCTGGAGCGTCCTGAGATGCTCACTGTTGAAGATTCCCAATAAGGGTGAAACAGCTGTGCAGTGCTTCTCGGCTTTTCAGTATAGCCTGGCCTCATCTAATGGACGAAATCTTCATCAAAATTCCAAAATCTCCTCACACTACCAACAATCTTTATATGCTTTTTTGTCAACTGGCAGTTGTAGAGGTCTGTCAAAACTTTATGTGCATCTGTTTTCCCGAAACTCAGTATTCTCCAACTAGATTGAAGTTTTAAGCACAGGATGCATGATTGATTTCAATCAAGTCCATTGCATCACCTACGATATCCACCCGCACCCCGCCTATTCCACCATCTGTTTCACTTTGCGTTTTCAGTTCATTTACGTTCTGGCTAAGGACTTTCATACTCTGGCAACTAAAAAACAATCTATTGATGACTGTGGACCACGTGAGGTTAAGAATAGCCACGGAAGAAGTTGATGTTTCAAGTTCGGAGACGTTTCTAGGCAAAACCGAGTATTCACAGATCACTTTTCTATTCAACAAAACTACTAAAATTTAATGGACTCAACAGAAATTACTGAAATCGCTTTTCGATGCCTGTCGAAAATGGCGACTTATTACGAGTCACAAGAGTAACAAAGTATAACATTCCGAAATGCTTCTACTTTGATCACTTTCCTAAAGCGGCATCTGTTTATTGTAGAAATGAGTTACTTATTCTGTTCAACAAAACTAGGTTTCTGAATCGTTTCTCTTTTCTGTGCAAACACTGCTTCTCAAGTCGAAAAAATAGTACAGTTTTAATTTATCGATCCAAATGTTGGGAGTTTTTCGGGGATTGCATAGCCCCTACTACTGGTGCTTTGTACGACCACCCTTTTTGGAACTTCTCAAGACCAATTTAACGGAGGTTTGCTGCTTATGTTAAAGATTTGCCCTGAAAATCCGGTAAAAGCTGCCGTAAACTGACTACTGGTTGCTTTGCCTTGAATATTCAGGTAATGCATATGTGAAATGAACTGAGTTTCGTACAGTAATGAAACTCAAGGCAGTGTCTTTTGGATTCGTCATGATTTGGAAAATTACGTCAGGACACCAAGCAGAAGGGCTAGCTGCCAGATTGTGTTTGGCGCTGGAAAGACCATGTGAAGTCAGATTTTACTACAATCTCTACGACCACACTGGCTGCACAATTGGGCAGCATATCTTCGTAGTTAAAATATCAACCGGTTCACATTTCGAGAATCGATAAAAATGGTGAAATACACACTTTCGCAAATAATTTTGTTTTGAAAGGAGACCCAAATTAGCCCTAAGTGATTCTCTCGTATAGGGCATTGTTCAACTGAAAGTACAGCATACAAGCTTGAGGGAACTTAGGGCTTGCTCTTAACTGGTGGGCTCCAAAACGAGCTAAAGAGACCGTGGACTATCAAGAGTCATCGTCAAACTTATGGGCTGTGTTCTGCCAGTGATCCTGGCGGAGATATGTGACCAGGCAATTCAGCAGATACCACGAGGAGTTTTTTTAACGCTTTTATGATAAAAAAAGTCTATTTTGTACATTTTACTCGAGAAGTGGTTAAAAAACAAAGCAAGTAAACAAAATCGGACAAAACTCACATCGTACTCCAGTTGTTCGCTGGCAGACTTTCTATGTAACGACCTTATCATTCAAAACTAAATTTTTCAATGTAGTCCTACAAAACAACCTTATGATGCAACAGTAAATGAGCCGTGGTAAGCTTCAGCAGACGTGACGGCATATTTCCCTAGCGCTGTGGATTTAAACTCCTCGCAAGAATTGTGATTTGTTGTAAAATGAAATACCGACGAGCTAGTTTAAACCTTACTAAACATATTCTGTCGGAAATTTCAGCCAAGCTGTATGACGAGAAAGTCTGAAGCGATACGATCACCTGAAATGAACGACACTCTTGTGTGCCCAGACTAATCGCGTATATTTTCTGAATTGCGGAGAATACTACAGCTATTTAGTGAAGATGTTCGGCGGGGGTAGCTCAACAGATGTCGATTTAAATCAACTTGTGAGTGTGTAACGATCCTTCGCGTTCGTCCCAGCAATGTGCGACTTTTCATCCACTTGTGACTTGTGTTCGACTACTGGTAAAAGCGTCGGAACGGTGATTCCAGTTGACCAGTCTCCAGAAAAGTCTGTCTAGTACTGCAGATGTTGTCGTTCCTTGGTATGTTGATTGTGCTGACCGAGTTTCATGCTTGCACATAAGGACCAATATCTATACTGGTGTAACGGTGGGTGCTACTGATGAGGCATGCGAGTAGTATGTGTGTTCTCGTAACTTCGCCTTGATCTAATGGAGGGTGGGATTTATTACGGAATTTGTGGAACTACTTTGCAGTTTTTGCTTGCGATTGTGCGATAGTCAATGAATATCCAGGAGAGTTTAAGAAGACGCGTTCGAGAGGAAGATGGATATTCCGTTTTTTAAAAACAACATGCAAATGAGAGTTTAACCTTCCTGTCCAATAGTCTGTAACCGTTTAGTTGGCGTTTTCTAATAAACAACTCCACAGCGAAAAGCTTTCCTCCTTACACTGGTAGGATTTGCAATTGTCACCTGTCTTCGGCTAAATAAGTGAATTTGAGAACAGAGAAAGTTCTACAATAGATTTCAATTCGAAGTAATTCGTCTCTTGGGCTAACGCTGTTAGAGCATTTGCCACAGAAGTGGAGGCAAGAAACTTGGTTAGTCACCTCATTTAGTAGTGGTTGAAATTTAGTTTGCGAATTAGATATACAAAAACCCCTCAAATAGGTCTCCCCAAAAAGACATCATTCAGAAAGTCTACAAAACGGGTCTTCTTCAGTTGCCTATAATGTTTCTTTTCATTCAAGCAAACACTAGCATTTTCACAGAAGTTCCATTATCTTGTACCTTGAGGGACATCTTAGCCTTCGAGAAAAAATGTACTGCACAAGACATACTTTACAAAATTACACTTTTGAGGGGTCCGAAAATCCTTTTGAAACAATATTGGGTTGAGACGTAATGTAACACGCTGATAGCTAATCAGCTAATTAACCAAAATGCATTAAAACCCGAAATTCTGTCGTTATGCTCACAAAAATGACTAGATCAGTGTTTAATTGCAAATGAAAATCTTCCAGTTTGTATTCCTTTTACAGAAACTGGGGGTTAAATCAGACCTAATTTTCAGTTCTTGGTATTATCCGCCCTTGTAAACCAGTAGAAAATTTCACCTGTTGACTGCTCAGGGTTGGGTATTAATGCATATAATTCGATATATGCAGGGAGAGAGCACAAGCTAATGTTACCAAGACCCCTAAAATTTAGCAACTTAAAAATCTGAGCATTGTACTGGAACAAAGTTTGATTGTTGGGGTTGATCCAGCAGACTTTGTAAATAACCACGGAAGAAGACGCTTACCTGACAGTCCGACCTAGAAATATAAGCATACTGATAACCTAGATGATTAGGTGTCATATCCTGTGTCATATCCAGCTGTGCAACCAGAATCAACTGGCGATGCACAAAGGCCGAAGATCACATAGAACCTGGTTTAATTCTATAAGCTTTCATTCTGTGTTGCTATATAATCACATGATTTATAAGAAATTTTTACCATCAAGCCTATGGAATGGCATACAGTAGTCATATGTCCCTCTTGGCGTAGCAGATACCATAAATTTTAGGGCTTGACTTGTCAACTTAGAGATTCACACACCGTTTCATTAGAAATATTTTTGAGTCATCCAAGGCACTAGTGATCAAATTTCTCAAGCAGGAGAACAACTACTCTGCTAAACAATGTAGTTCTTGAGTGTGCTTAGTTTCAGCCATGGTATGGCCAAGCTGAACTCAACCTCGATTGACCAGAAAAGCGCTGGTTGCGAAAAAATCGAAAAGGTGAAGCTGTAGCTAGTTAAATCTAAGATGGGGTTTGATTCCTGAGTGCCAGTTGTTTTCAGGGTGACGTAGAAAGATGATGCGGGGTATCGTGGGTCTCCGTAATTGGACTGCGTCACTTTTAGAGTGCGACGTCAGTTTACCGAGATGAAGTGAAAATCACGAATGACATATTGAACGCTACTTAGACTAACAGGTAATTCAGTCGCTTTCCCATGAAGGAGCAACCACATGTGTACGAGCTTTTATCTGGAGACAAACGTGTTAATAAAGTACTGGACAGTTTGTTTAAAAATGCACTTTCGGGAGGTTTTTTTATTTCCGTGAATCTTCGAATTTTGGTACATTGTCGTGAGATACCGCGTAACAATCCTGAAGAAAACCCATCTTCAAAGGGTAGGCCAAAACGCTCTCGTTTTGGAAGTACATTTGCAGTAAAGGTCCTTATAAGCGGGGTACTAGTTCATAAGGGGTCGCTGTTCACACTACTTTGCGTTTACTAGCAGAACTAACGGGATGTTCAGAATGACCATCCACAGGTTGAGAATGCGTTACCGCTGAAAAGAGGTATTTGATTGATCAGTTGACTTTATCTTCATCGCTCAGTGTGAATCAAAAGAACGGAAAAATCGCTTAACCGTTACATCCTTTCGGTGCCGAGCTGCCAGGACATTCGAAGAAAGCAAGAGGGCTGAGACGCTATCAGTTTGCCCAAGCCTAGACAGGAGCAGTCAAGAGACAGAGATCGGGTTCAAACCACGGACCTTCCGGTCAAAAGTTTCGCGCCTTAATCACTAAGCTGTATTTAAATTAACTCATAAGGAAAACAGGAATTCGATTGGTGTTGAACCATGCAACAGTTGCGCCTGAGGTTTCTAACAGATAGCTGTCGTTTGCAACACTTGTGCAGGTATGCCACAACGAAATCAATGATGGAGCAATCTGTCACCTCACATTGTCATCAAATAATAAGTAGTTCATAAGTATTTCACAAGTCGTTTGAACCCCACATCTAAAAAATCCTCAA